>JAVQJD010106467.1:0-47532 GCA_036023655.1 Nannoperca australis
CACACACACACACACACACACACACACACACACACACACACACACACACACACACACACACACACACACACACACACACACACACACACACACAATGTGCAATAACTAATGCAATGCACACACTAACGTGGGCCAACCTATCATGTAGCAATTAGCCGAATTTATAAACCAGACATTAACAAGAGTGAACCGAATAATGCACACAGGTACTAACAAACACACCCCTTTGTTTACCGTATTTGCACTTTGACGCTGTGAGCGCACGGTTTGACACAATTTTCTGTGTAAGAATAGCTTTCAGTGTAATACACAGGAAATCATATGCACACTGAAGCATTGATTTGTAGACACAGACAAAAAGAAATTCTATTTCAGCGGTGGACAGACTTGGGAACAGCCTTAATGAGAGAATGAGTCATAATTTAAAATCCCTCCACAGGATCTGCTAATACGAATCCGGTTTGATGCAGCTCACCGTGCCCCCATATTTCTGTGCACATACAGTAGCAGTTCAGAGCTGGAATCCAGAAATATCCGTGTTCTGCTTCTCTGTTATTCCCTCCATCCAATCCTGTCTAGAGTCCCCTGGTAGTGAGGAGGCACATGTCACCAGTCTCCTGACACATGATCATCAGGGCTTTGCACTTTGGTTTGATCATCTGTGTGTGTGTGTGTGTGTGTGTGTGTGAGTGTGTGTGTGTGTGTGTGTGTGTGTGCGCACGTGTATTTGTCATAGGCTGTTTTACGTATATAAGCCTTATAGGAACAAAAAGGTACAATCTCTCCATTTGTAGAGTGATTTGTCTGTCTGACTGCACGTACTGTGTCTTGTGCGGTGCTTGTGATAAAATGATTGGATGTCCGTGTGCATTGTGCATGCCAGCATGACCGCAATGCCTGGGCAATTCTGTATGTGTTTACGAATGTGTGTGTGTGTAGGCGTTGGTGTACGCATGCACACCAGTGTGACTCACCAGCCCCTCAGTCCAAAGGCCTCCGGTATGTCTGGGTTGACCATGACTGTTGAGCTGAACAAAGCAGAGAGAGATCTGCCCCCGAAATCAGACAACCGAGCTCCTTTGATGGCGACCACAGGCTGTCCAGTGCCGTCAAACTTCTCTGCCTGAAGAGAGAAAAAACTGTGTCAAAGACAGCACATGAGGAGAGAAGGATGGAGAACAAGAGACGGCAAACGCAGTTGTGTCTCAATTGTCTCTCATATGTTCAGTCTGCAGCTTGGAGAGACCAGAAAGTATTATCTGGTATAGTTTGCTTTTATAATTGGACAACCTACAAGTTAATTTGAAAGTCATTTTTGGATTTTGGCAAAGAGGAGGGATTAGCTCTTGCAGATTGAATGAGCTTAGAGAAGAATAGTGCCATTTCATGCACATTCAAGAGTTATTTAGCCTTCCGTCTCAAATCAGGGACTCTGGTCCAAAACACTCCTGAAGGTCACGGGAACGATTTGACTGATCCAAATTTTACAGCCCAGAAAACTCAATCAAACGGCTCTGTATGCAAGAGCACACTCAGAGATGTTCCGCATGCGCACATACACGGATGGGCACCTTCATAAACACACGATAAATTACAGCCTGCTCTAAATGTTTTTATGTTAAACTGTAAATCCATCCCTGCATAGAGAGAGAGAGACAGAGAGAGAATAATTTAAGATAATAATATAAGAATAATATCATTATTACCTGATGGTTTGGCAATTTTGTCACTGTTACATTCATGCCGATAAAGCAAATTAAATTGAATTGTATTGAAGTGAGATAGAGACAGACAAGTTATAATTATTACCTCCTCTCCCCACAACGTGACTGTCACCACTTTGCCAGTTGTGTCTATTAGGTTGAGGGCCCTCTTGGAGACTTCTCTGCTCGTCTTAGTGGTGATACGGGATACATCCTCGACACTCTTACACACTCCAATCACATCTACAGGCAGAGAGTCATTTTACAGCTCAGTCTATAGAAAGCTCATGAATACAGGCAGACAAATATGCCCACAATGAGGTACAGTACGAAAAAGGAAGCGATAGTGCATTATGTGAAGAGAGGCTTTTGAAATGTATCCACATGGTGTAAAGTGTAAACATGCCTTCTAGATATACTCGACATAACATGAAGTGGAATCATCATAAGCACTAAAGACCAAGAGCTGACACCTCTCTGATATTGCCATGCCACAGGAGAATGACACACATGTCATAACAGGCTGGCTAACACCCAGGCTCACACTCCAAAACATAACAAACACACTCATTCCTCATTCATGTTTCCTGTCATGCTCAAGGCCTAAAAACTTCATTCAGGATTACTGCACTGAAGAGCAGCCACTGCTGAGCTCTAAGAAGGTGAAGAGCCTGGCCTACCATGAGTCATATTAAACACTAAATCAGAACAAGTCAAATTAATTTATAAAGCGCTTATTGTACAACAAATAGGATTGTCACACCATTACTGAAAACAACAGAAACAAATACAGATTAAATCAAGAAATGGAGTAAAAAAAACAGGATTAATGCATCATGATGCTGTTATACAGGGTTAGATAGACTGTGTGTACAATTTGAATTCAATGAATTGAACCTTCAGGCTATGAAATGGAGAGAAAAAAACAATGACAAATGGCAATCACGTGATGAGCATCCATGTCTTAAAAGCGCCTCTGTTTTTTGATAGAATCGTCTGACAACCCATTTTCATTCATATCAAACAAAAAAAGCAGCCACTGTTAAAAAGCTGTGGGCAGAATAGATTTGTTATTTTTACTTAATGAATAACTCAAGGTGCCCTGTGGAATTCTCTCGTAAATGTTGTTGTTGTTGTTGTTGTCGTCATGTTTACATTCAGTGATACTCATCAAATACGTATTGTGTGTATCCTTGGGACCTGACAATTGTGTTGAATGCATTTCCTTGCTAATAAAATATTTGCAAAGCAAGTTTTGAATATTTTACATTGTGCATTGTTCACATTCATGTTTCCGAGATTGCAGTCTTCTTCCTCCTTGCATTTGTTGGCACAGTTTATTTGCACGTTGTTGCTGCCATATGTCGATCAATGCAATCAATGGAATGATGAATGAAACAAAACTGACCCACATTTGATAACATTGCTCCATAGCATGACTAGTGGTCAGAAACTGCACAGGGCCCCCTTTAAATTACATAGATGACTTTAGATGACATTTGTGTTACTTAAGTTTCTATCATCTCATGGTGTGAAAACTGAACACACGTGTTAAATAAAATGACTGGAAAGAGTTATAATATAGATTTTGCAAACCAGTCATTCTCTAAACTTCATCCTCCAGTCTGCTACCTCTGCTAACCTTTTTCTAAACTCTCCTCCCCCCCCTCCTCCCTTGCTCTCCGTCTGTGCTCTCTCAGCCCCTCTTAATTCCATTATGATTGAGACGATGTCATCCACCTCTGAACTCCATTATCACCACAGGAACAGGCTGACAGTTCTCATTACCATGTTATAATCCCGTATTTAACAAAGGAGCAGGGAGAGAGGGAGTGGAGAGGGAGTGAATGGAGAGAAAACAGATGACATGCAGGACATGTAACGCTGCCCCTCTGCGACCAACACAAACACACTCCTCCAGGTACACTGCTCAGTGCATGTCTAAACTGTGTAGTGTGCTGCTGCGCTGGCTTACAATGCTCACAGTTGTAATCATGCAATATTATACTAAATGTAAAGCTACATGAATCTTCCACTCAGTAAAGTTCAGTATGTTGTGTACACGTCTTTACGACCATTCATTTGTTCTCTAATACGACGCGTAAGAGGCCACAATAACCTGATGGGTGTGGTGAGAAATACACACCCACATCTCAGCACAGCATGTTTTTCATCCAAACAAGGTTTAGTGTGAAATTGCTCTTCAAAGTCCACCGTAGCTATGCTACAAGCAACACATGGCCACAAGAAACAAACAACAAAAAGGTGGAGGGAAAAAAAGACTGAAATGTGACTTAACATCCAAGTATCAAATACTTAATTGGATGTCTGGTCAGATTTGTAATCTTGTTTATTTATTCTGTGATCAGATTTTTATCAAAATATGTGTCAATTTATAACTATCTTAATAAAGTTTAATAAGATAGACCAATTGTCTTGATTCTTGCATTAAGACATAATTTAACATTTGACAACTTTTATAGTAAGTTATCTAAAAAAAAATAAAAAATAAAAGATTTGGTATCAAATCCACATTCATATTAAAAACGTTACCATCCCTATTTATAAGTAACGAAAACAATTGATTAATGTGAGTCTAAAAAGTTGATCAAACCACTCAAAGGGACAAAAACTGCAAGGGGCAATGTTATATCGCCACAAAGACATCACTGTTAAACCTGTGCATCTTCTCACTAACTATATTGAGCAGATTGCTAAGAGCACACAGTTGAATGACTCATTTCAACCCCAATCTATACGTGGACCATGCCAATTTACCTGTCGAAGAGATACGAATTTCCTGCCCAGAGGGCAGGCACCGCAGCTAACCCTCATAAAACAGTGGGATGAGCATTATCCTCTTTTAATCTCTCCTCTTTAATGTATGCCTGAATTAACCTTCCCTCTGACCCTGTCATATTCTTCCAGGACACCTGGTCTGGTACATGACTGGCACGTGCTTGTCCATCAGCTCAGTTTCTTATCATCTACATCTATATCCTGTAATTACCTGGGTTGACTGAGCAGTTAGAGGGATGATCAAGCTGATATCCCAAATGTTTAAATACTGGCAGCAACATAAGAGTCATGTACAGATGGTCCGACTCTCTCCTCGGGGGAAAAAAACGCGAATCTAACCTGAAGTTATAATGTCTTAATCTAATTAAAGTTGTAGCTTAAATAGGATAATGAAATGAACAAAAATGTAAAAAGACAAGACAAACCTAATGCAAAATTAACATTCTGCTCACCATATTATATTCATCGTGGCTAAAGTTCAATAGTTGGAAAATTCTCTCGCTCCGTCAGCTGCCTCAGGGTCTTTACGCAGGTCGCTGTCGAGCATTTTCCTGTGTTGTCCGACAGTATAACATTACCTACTGTCTGCTATAATATTCTCTCATCTGATATCTGCCTGACTGTCATATGACCGCCTTTGATGTAAGTTATGGACCACTTTGCTTTAGAAAGATGTTTTTTAGCATTTAACTTAATCTCAAACCATTCACTCCTTATTTCTGTCACAGTACAGTGCTGCACTGATAACACGTCGCTGACAGCTGTACTATTAATATTTTCGAACAGGTTCGGATCCCCTTACACTACTTCTGACACTGCTAAACTTATCTTCTCCATCCGATGGTTTCTGACAGCAGGACTCGAAGCTTCACAGCGTGATGAAACGTGAGAGCAAAAAATATGAAAATGTTTTTACGTGAAGCCCAATGTGTTCTGGTAAGGCTTTACAGACACGTCGGGTAAGCTGTAGTACAAAAGATTTTTTGACTGCTTTCTTTTTCACACCGATGTCAACACGCACCTTTTTTTTCCTTCACCTGACTGGACTAAACGCACCACTCCCTGGACTGTTGTTGGTCTTTGCTTCTGATTTTCAAAACCAACCTTTTATACATGGCAGCCAGTCAGGAATGTGGTAAAATCTTTCCTTAACTATCCACAAAAATCTATATCTGCCACACAGGTGCTGTATCACACTTCATTTTATATCTTTAACACCTTGTTTCAGCGGATGTTCACAAAGTTCGGATAGGGGCTGAGTCATGTCTCGCCACAGACTGCTGATTGGTTTGACACATACCTATCTAGATCAGTTGATTATTCATGTTTTTAAAATTAAATTGCACAAATGGAGCTTGTGATATGTAGTCAGGCTTTGTGAGGCAAAAAAAAACTCAGAGCCACCACATCTACTGCCTTTTTCCCTATCCTTTCTTCAAACCAAAAATAATTAGAATATCCTTGGCACTAAAGCTCTAACCACTCACTCACTGTTAAGCTGTTTTCTTATCGGTTAAATGGTAGAAATGTACAAATAAAGCCTCATTGGTGAAGTTCTTCTCTTACCAATGATGGCGTCCTTGTCTCTGTTCTCCAACTCTGCGATGGGAACAAAGTCACAGTGCACTGTGGGGATGTCCTGACTGTCATTACATGGCACAATGGATGAATGGGCGTGGAGGGTCATCTCGTAGTCATTCTTCAGCGTGGTGTACTGTTTGTTGGCCACCTTCAGCGTAGCCTTCGAGATGTAGTACACCTACAGAGAATGGGCGAGCAAGGTGTGCCGGCATTATAAAATTAGACCTAATCAGAAGCAAGTATTATTGATCCTGCAAGGGAAATTATTATTACAATACAGCTTCTATTCCACCAAAACCTCTTTATAAGAATGGAAAAACCTTCGGGTCCAACTAAGATGTGGTGTCATATCAGCCCCATCACTTCTCTAATTCACCAGAAAATAAGAAGCAGCTGAGAGCGAGTCTGCTAAACAGCACAATTTAAACTCAATATGCGAAGCGCACTTCTTCATTTACTCTCCCAATTCTCCAATATCCGCTCTCTCTCTCTGCCTCTGTCTCTCTGGCTTACTCGCTTTCCTTTCCGTCCTCCCTCTCTTTTTCTGATTTACCCCACACAGAGATAGGAGCGTGAAATTAATGTGATAAGCATTCTGGCCGCTCAGAGCCAGTCACACCCACTCACTGTTCGGTCAATACTCAGATCACGAAGGGAAGACGGATTCATTCCTTTATTTATCTTTGGAGGGCAGAGGCCACAAATTGGATCTGGGGCTGTGTTGGGAGTCACTGCCAGTGGCTGATACCTGAGCAAGTGTGACAAGCAAAATGATGGCTGGGGTTAATTGAGTTATTAAGCTCTGTGGGCCAGACGGAGTTGAGCAAGAGATTTAACATGTGTTCTACCTGTCTGTAATTGCACGGGTATACAGGAAAATGCAAAGGGCATGTTCTGGCTGTTTAGACTGAGCACCACCCATTTCAGCACAAACAACACACTAATAAGAGCAGAAATGTTCTCTTGCTCCCTGATGCTGGTGCTAACTCTGCCTAGGAAAAAAATATTGATATCTCTGCTGTCTGTCATCGTGTACCTTTATATAACATCCGACATCTCACTTTTTGTATCTTTTGTCTATTGATGGCGTTTTTATTAGTTTAACCACTTGAATCTAATATATACTGAGTACTTAACTTTGCATGTGAAAAATCTGAACTCGCATGTTTCTTTTGAGGGTGGCACTTACTGTGTCCCTCATAAGAAAGTCTATTCATTATTCCTTAATATTTTTTAAAAGGATCTACTGTATTTACGTGAATTCTTGTATAACATTCAGTTTGATTTGCAGCCATTGAGCAGGGTCAGGGGTCAGTGTCAGATATGCAACAGGAGCTGGAGCTTATACGCATTACATTTCTTACTAAAGGACATCAAGCAGATCTGTGCTCACATGAGGTCTTGTATCGGGGCTATATGGTTGCAAGATAAGATTCTATAAGCAACTGGTTTGGCAAAAAGATTCACATGCTTTGACATGTTTGACTTACTTTAATTCTAATTTTACTCTGTATGATAAATCCTCACGGAAAGGTTCAGATTTTTTAATTTGCGTTAATCTCAATACAATAATCAGTGTCTCCTTACTGAGTCACAACACTGGCAATAAACCTACAAGAGACCACCAGGACAAAGATACCAATGTAATTAGGCTAAATTAGACTGTTAAAGCCATATATTAGCTTTGAATGCATTTTTTCACAAAATACAGACTGTGGATCCCCCCCCCCCCCATTTCTTCCAGTGTAGCTGGAACTACAAGAGGCATCACATCCTTTGTCCCACGCAGCATTCAGCTGCTCTGATCACAGGGTCTGAATTTGATCGAGATGTTTCATGTGATACTGTGTGCCATTGTGCATGGTTGTTAAAGTTTTTTGACATTACTTAACTTACACTTAAGAAGAGAAACTTTATAAATGCACTCTCCACCGAGAGCACAGCCAGAAAGACTGGCAGCCATTTCTTATACAATGAAGATAACCAGACACTTTAACAACAGCAAACCATTCGTAAACACATCAGATTCCACAGGTTTTCTAATACTGTTTTCAGCAGTGTACTCCCTGCCTCATATATCCACCCCAAAAGCTCAATATTTCTCAAACATATATATTTCAGTAAAATATGACTTAATAAATCACTTGCACAAAATTCTCTAATACTTGCCTCTGGCTCATTTATTAGCCAGAAGTCCTGCAGGCAGAGGATTTTACAGAAGGATTTATTAGGCACTATTTTACCAATGATGCATTTGTTTGAGGCACTATGTGCATACAAAATGGATACCTGAGACTGAGGCTTACTCTGACAAGTAGTTTGTCAATTTTTTATAGCCTTTAGATATGGTCTTACTGTTGTCAAACTGGGTCTTTCAGTCATCTTAATCAAAGAATTGAATTAAAAAGGTGATCAAGTTTGGAAGCTCCTTCTCAAAGAATGTGAGCACAAACATTTCCTTGCAGCATTCTAAGCTATTGGAGATGTGCAATAGGTACCAAAGTTATCATTTTTAAGAAGCTCTTATCACTTCAAGTGAGGATGGATATGGGTGAGTGGGATCTGCTCACCTTGCCTTGCTCCACTAGAGAGAAAAACTTGTCCACTTCGTTGTTGAAGGCTGTGATCTTGATTTCTCCCTGGTGACCAGCACATTTCCATTTAACAACATTTCTTTTCACAGATAAAACGAAACACGGTCATGTGTGACATATGCTGAGATGCATGCACAAAACAGACAGATATTCAGGCCCCTCCACTCCTCTACTCACACTCTCATCCAGCAGCTCAAAGGAGAACAACTTGCCCTCCCCTCTAGAGTTACTCCAGGTGCGGACACTGGACTTGGTGGTGACTCTGGCTCTGATAGTCCAGCTAGGGATAAACACAGAGTGGACACTTGTAATAATGAATCAGCACTTACAAAGTACCTGTCAACAAACTTAACTACACATAATATTATATGTATTTTTTTGGGGAAAAGCATCCAAATACTTTAAACTTAAAAATACCTTAATCAAAACGGACCTTAAACATGCCCAAATGCCCACTGACCAAAATCTAAGCTTTGCAACTTTGCAAAGTTACATGAATGCCTTCCATCACAATTTTATTTCTATTTTATACCAACAGTTTCCTTTGACGTGAATGCATTCAGAATACTTATGTCCTTTTTTCAAACCAAAAATAATTAGAAGACAGTTTTCTTTGACCAACACACTTGTGTGAAACTTGACGAAAGGAGCTGCAGTCTAAAGGTCAGCACAAAGAGCAAAGAATGCTGCAGAGACGCTTTAAAAAGCTTCCCTTTTTAAGTTAATCAGCATCCCAAGTCAGCTCACATCAGTCACCAACGTGAAACACAACTGCACATAACAATTCCCAAGGAAATGGGATGAGTGTCTTTTCAAAGTTCCATGAATGAAAAAAAAAAAAAAAAAACTTTTTCAAAGAGTGAACTAGGTGTTGTACATCCGCCAACTCCTGGATGCATTTAAAATTGTTTTTAACAACAGCCAGCCAAGCTCGGCAGTTTATGCAGCAGTGAGCTTTTTGACTGCGTTGATAATTGTGCAGTGGAGGATATTCATACCATAACTTTGCCTGCAATTAAATCCCCTATCATGAGAGCAGCTGCTGGCCCAGAGTGAACCCCATTCCCTGCTCAGTATGGATAAGGCTGCTACACTAAGGTTTATGGCAGCCAAAAGCCAATTATAGTCTGCTCTAGATGCTATTACTTAACACCAGCAGAATGGGATGAGAAAGCCACGCAAATGGCCATAAAAGACCATGTGCACGTACACAGCATCCCTATATGATAAACTGTACACAACACTTTGGTCGCACACAGATGCACAGGCACACACCAACACCTTTCACTTCACGTACATACACAGACAGCTGCTGAAGTCATCTGTTTTTACTCACTGTAGGTACTCCCCCAACTTCAAAGTTAGAACAGTCATCAGTTTATTACAACACCTAGAGGCACAGTTATCTTTACAGCTTGCAATTTCACACAGGGCTACGTTATCAGAGCCCAAACATGGAAAGAGAGTTGACAGGGTACCTTTACTACAATCTGGGCAACTACATCTTGCAATACTGTTCCCTTGTCTTTTTGTGGCCAACTTTTTAGGTCAGAGACAGAGACTTAAGCTAAATTAAACGATAAGAGGCCAGGGGGGCGGTGTTCAGCAGTAAATGAAGCCCTGGAGGAGGTATAGAAATTGCGAGAGGGAAAGAAGGTGAAAAAAAAAATCTGACATTGGCCAAATCCCCACCAGGCCAAATAACAGAATCAAAACCTCAGCAGCAGACCATAAAGGCCCCGCAGTGCCTGCAGTTAAAGTGTCCATTTCTGAGACGAGATCGGTCATTTCATTTCATTTCCATGGAGATGGGCTGGCTAACATGCACACGCGCAAATCCACACGCAACGATATGGAAAAAATGAATGCTCACACATGCATGCACAAACGCTTACACCGGTACACACATTTTCAAACATGCCCCAAAGTGCTACTCAGAAATGGCAGCAAACAGGGAAGTAGAGTCACAGCATGAGAGGAAATTGTTTAGCTGATGATTGAGCAGAGGGGGGAAAAAAATCAAAGTGAAATCATAAACGAATACAGTAACGTTTGCCTGGAATTCGGGAGGAAAGACATGCAAGCCAGGTTCAGTGCTTTATAAATATCCACTGCAGAGTCATGTTTAAATTATTTTACAGATAACATGTATATGAAAGTAGACAATAGCAGACATGGGTACACACACTTAAACTTACTTGCTTTGATAGGGGTTGAGGTTAGCAATAGGAATCACTTTTGCTGAAGAACCTCGAGAAGTGCTGGTAGCCTTCATGGGTGAAGCTTTCATGGGTGAAGTCTTCATGGGTGAAGCTTTCATGGGTGAAGCTTTCATGGGTGAAGTCTTCATGGGGGAATATGGCATGGGTGAAGCTTTCATGGGTGAAGCTTTCGTGGGTGAAGTCTTCATGGGTGAATATGGCATGGGTGAAGCTTTCATGGGTGAAACCTTCATGGGTGAAGCTTTCGTGGTCGACTTTCCCACAAAACCTCTTCCACGGCCTCGGGGAGGAGAAAGGGCTGCCAGGAAACAAAGTGAGATACTCCAAATTAACAAGATGGAAATTTAATCATAGAAATGAATTAGTCGACCGAGATTGACAAAATTTGCCTTTTTATCAAGTCCTTTGACTGTATAGAAGTTCCATACATTGTGAGATATGCATTACCTCAAAGTGCATGACAAAGTTATCAATAACTGTAGATGATTTGCGGATAGAGCACCTACCAGTTTGCCTTTAGGTAGCAGAAACTTGATTAAACAAGCTGCCGAAATATTATAAAACATTAGTGGTAGTAGTTATCTTATTATGTGAGCAGCTGCCAAAATAACATCATGCCAGAGAAAGGTAAACTCTCCCCACAGATCTCTCCATAGACTTACTCAATTCCCTGTTAACATCAGTTTGTGCCAATGAATGAAAGTGTGTTTTTGTTCTTGGGTAAGACTGCCAAGCAATTATTAATTTCATAATTGCTGTACTTATGCCTTTCAGGAAACAGAATAATTAGGATTGGTTATCAGAATATCAGTCTTGTGGCCAAGACTTAAATCTGGAAATACTAGTCTTGAACCACATTCATGCATCATGAACATTGTATATTTAGTTTGAGTGAGAGTGCAAGAGTTTAGTGGGTATTACGCTGATTTAAAAAAGGAAATATTATTATAGTAAATAGGCAGTACAGTATATTATATCATGAATATATGAGGGAGTCTGAGGTTACTGGCTGTTTCCCACAGATACTTAAAATAGTCAGTTACAATACATTTATCATATTATGTAATACTTAACAGAAAATAACATACTTCAGACACTAAGGCCCAACAACGTTAATATTATTTCTGCCATAGATAAATGTTCACTTACTCAACTCAGACCCAATAAAAAAAATCTCACATACAAATATAACTACTAAAAAAGTTAATAAGTTCACCCAAAACAACTATTCAGCCATCATGTTTGATTTTTTACGAATGACGATGCCAACAAACTTGAACAGGTCGGACCGGCCCACAGAATCACAAGGTGTTAGTTCACCTCCCACAATAAAGTCGTATCAGCCCCATCAGCGGTGATTCAGGCTCGATAGTTGGCTGTTGTCGAATTATATTTTATGCCTCATTTTGGCAGGAGTGATCTGCCATATTGAGAAACAGCATTTGAGGGAAGAATTGTCAGTGTTAAAAAGATGCAATTCCACAGAGACCACTCCCCTGACTTAAGCTCCTGTTCAGGAGCACAATAAACACTCACCTTTATGATACCCTCCTCTGCGGGGGTGTGTGTGTATGTGTATGTGTGTGTGTGTGTGTGTGTGTGTGTGTGTGTGTGTGTGTGTGTGTGTGTGTGTGTGTGTGTGTGTGTGTGTGTGTCATAAGCAAATTCCTTAGGGAAATCACAGATTGAACAGCTATTTTCAGGCAAGGGGTAATTAACATCAATATTCATGCACACACTATCCGGATGGAGTAGAGGGAAGAAGTTGGTAGTGTGAGAAGCAAAGGGGAGATGATAGTTGGGGGTGCGTGGGTGGTGGGGGGGTGAGGTTCATCAAGGATCCTCATTTTTTGTGATTAAGATCAGTACAAAGTCCAAATACGAATGCCGGTAACATATTCAACAGCCCCAGTTTGTGAGGAGTGCTTGGTGGTAAGGATACTGTACGAAGAGAGAAATACATAGACAAGAAAAAAGCAATAAATAGATAAAGTGAATAAGAAAGCGAGTGTGTAAATGTGTGTGTGTGTGTGTTTATGAGAGAGGAGGAGAGAGAAAGAGTTGTGAGGACAAAGGAAACCTGCAGAGAATGGTTTGTGATGAATAATGAATATTTTTTTAACTGCACTTGAGTCTTTTTGGAATTTAAATATCATCTGCGAAGCAGTTTGAAGGTAGTCTATTTCAAGGATAGCTGCTGATGAATATTTAAATGGAAACACAGGACCGCCTGCGACTACTGTGTCATGACCTTTGACTGATGATGGACTAGGGTTATTTTTCATTAATTGAGAGAGTACTATGTCACTCGTGACGAACACTGCTTACAAGGCATGTTCAAAACAATATTAAATGCTTAAAAATGTTTTAATGATTTTTTCAAACTCTGCTGACACCAGAGGAAAAATTTTGTCTGACCACATCCTCCCACTGCGAGGATCTCGGTGGTCAGGGATCACAACAGAACAGAATGCCTGAAGCTGATAGGGTTTGCTTTCCATTCCGCTAATTACGCTTCCTCCCATCCTTGCTCCTCCGTCCTCTGGCCCGTGACCTGGAAACTGATCAAGGTCTGCCTTCATCATGTTCCAATCTTTAAATACATCCAGGAGAAGACCAGGAGCAAGGAGAGAGGAGTCACATGTGTACCCTATGTGGAAGTCTTTTAGCAGACAGCGACAACCTTTCAGTTGGAGTCTGTTCAGGGATTGGTCAGCTGAGGACGGACAGATGGACTCTTGTAGAAACAGCACTTTTGTGATATTAATATCATTGCATGATTGCAATTCTGTAGATTAAGCAAATGGAAATGAAACATACTGGATTTGATTTTAATCGGAATCATGAAAGAATCATAAAGAAACTGTATTTTCTTCATTAGCCAAAGACTTTTCTTTTGTGTTCCAAGTGAATGTTGGCTTATTCACAAAACATGTTTGTCCTAAACAGCTGCGGTTTATTATTAGCACTGTTATACCCAGCCTGAGCGGGACAGATTGATTTTGTTTTAGTGCTCCCTCTTGTCTGTTCTATTCTTTCAGTAATAAAGTAATGTATTTGTTTATTGGTGTTATTTCAATCACGCTCTGATGCAGCAATGGGTCTATAAATCGCTATAAGAGCAGCAGGCATCAGCTGATTTCTTTCAAATTCATATTTACTTATTTCTTCACATTATGGGACATTTGAAATACTACGCTTCACGAGCAGTAGCCGTCTCGTGAAAATGATGCCGGAGTGAGCGAGGATGTCTCGTTTGGGAAATACAATTCCCTCGTCTTTGCATCTCTCCCTCTCTCGCATCCACGCTGGGAGGAGCTAAGACATGAGGAAGAGATGCGAATGAAGGAAGCAAGGAGCCACGTTAGCCAAATGAAAGCACCGAGGGATTCAGAGTGTCGCTCAAGGCCAGTGAAGTCTTCACAGAGGAATGAACCAAGATCATCAAATAAAACAGCAGACTCCCTAGTCATTACATCGCCCACAGCTCATTGGAAACACTTCATTTGTGATGTTTAGCAATCTTGTGAGTGCACACAAATGTATCGACTTACTGAAATTCCAATTTCCAAAATATTGAAAAGTAATCTAACGCTTAACCACATTTAGTAGGAGGAAGTACTTTGAGACTTTTATATGGTTTGTTTTTGGCTTTTAAAGAGGAATGCAGGACCATTTCATCAACAGAACAATTAAATAGAGCAGCAGGTTTTCTGTATCTGGCGGGATCTCTGAGGTAAATGATTCAAAGAATACAACGAGGAAGGAGTCAGATGAACTACTTAATGCGGAGCCTCATCTTTGTTGAGTCAAATTAGTTAACTTTCTATCCCTCCATCTGTCTGCGCATCGCTACAAGGGGATTCAGTCCACAACACAATATTCATGAAGCCATGAACTGGAGGAGCCATCGGCCCACACAAGCTCCCTCAGTCACAACACACACATACAGACACACACCTACACAAACACACGATATATACCAAGCACTCATTATCCACCCACATGCCTACATCCTCCACTGAGGAGGGCTATTGGTAGGTTTCTGCCACATAACAAAATCCATGTTAATGCTGAGAGCAGTTGGAGGCATAAAACAACTAAGTGAAACAAAGGCTAAGCTAATAAACGAAGATCCAATAAAACACTGGCTGCTTTAGGCATGATACATGGCACCAGCCATTTTGGCAGAAAACCAACCATCATTTGGAGGTCCTAATGTGTTATACAAATCTGCTTGGTGGTAAAAGAGTGAAAGGTGAAAAGTTATAGACTCCACCGGCCGCAGTGGCCAGTGGGCACCAAGATAGTTTCCTGCTCTGATAAATAAGCAGTAAATACGATCAAAGTGCAAAATGTGGTATGAAGATAGGGAACTTAAACTAAAAGAACTGCAGTCTTCCATTTTTTGGCACTTCCTGCTGCTACCTTCAACTGGTTGGAAAATCCCCCTGTTCCTCGTGATCCCGTTTCACCTAGTTCTTATCCCACGCTCAAATTACAGCCTTTGAACACTGAAGTGTTGTGAATATGAAATGGAATGGAAACCAGGATATACGTTTCAGTCCGTAGCGCTGGTTAAAAGTGTGGTATGGTAAATGAGATTGAGAACCGAACAACAAAGGTTCTGCTGGTCCCAAATTATGGCTGCAGAACAACAGTACTGAGGAGAAAAAGCAGTGAGAGGACTGCAAAAAATGATCAGCACCCTTCTCTCAAAGGGTACATGGCTCCCTCTATTGGTGAGATGAACTAAAATAACTGAGCCAAGACTAACAACAATCTAACCAACTCCTAAAATGTCCTGTTATTAGGAAACTACCATTGAAGTCTTACCAAAATACAACACACATGATAAGGAATGGTTTAAACAATTAACAACCTACTTATGTTGAGATCTGAAACTAAAGAATGAACTCTGAGAAGCAAGATAAACTAGAGGGCTGTTAAAAAAGTAACTAATTGAACTGAAAAACTAACAGCAATCCAAAATAATGTTGAATCAGTTCAATTGATCCCTACACGCTCCCCTGACTTCATACTATTCACAAAAATGGTTTGGTCCTCTATAAACACTACATTTCAAAAGTTAAAGAATCAATTCTGTGACATCTAAACTCATACAAAACTGTATTCAGCTTGAGCAAAGCCCTGTAGTTCAGTACATCTAACTTTGCTAAATGAAGAAATTAGAACTTGTTTATATTACTGAGGTATTTAATTGCTGTAATCTGCTCAGCAAATAGGTAGTATCAATCTATATGACATGTAATAACCATAAACAGAGAGCTTGAGGGCCCCTGGGTGCATTGTTTTGTTGTGTTTAAAAATGATTTATTAAGACATTTCTGCCTCGCATGCAGTGGCTCGGGAAAGCATCCACGTATATTTCCAGAACTTCCGTCAATACTCCGTGTGTGTTAGTGGTTAAAAAAGCACAGACCAGAGATTTTGTTAAAACTCAATACTGTGATAGCTATACCAAACTCTGCGTCTGTCTGCGTTTTGCATCAGCCTCCTGCTGCTCACTTGTATGTGGAAAGCAACGGTTTAGCTGTTGTATATTTTTGCTATATCCAGAATGTCAGTGCCGTAATCAATAAGTGTGTGCTTGAGAGAAACGAGTTAAATTTATCCAATTTGTTGGCTGTAGAATAAGCTTGTAAAACAAGTTGAGACTTGCTGCTCCTTGTGCTCTGGTTAGAAAAAGGTAGAATATCCTCAGAATTACCTCTTCACTGCAAAATATGATACTGCTCAACACTAAATCAGATTTGTCTTTAATTACCGCTGCTGAGAATGAGAACAACAACACGAAAAGCTACTTCGGCCATACTTGTGACTGATGAACAAGGATCAACAAGCAAGAATATTTATTTCAGAGATTCTTTTGGATTCGTCCCGGTCGACAAAAACAGATAAAAGGAATGAATATGCAATAAAAGAGCAGGTTTTGTAATTATCATACCACTAATAATTGTCACGGAATTTATGTGTAATGCTTGAGAGGACAAGATAATTGTGTATAACAAGCTTAGTCATGCCACTCACTGCTGCTGCTCTTATAGGAGGGTCCAGGTAGCGCTGTAGATGGAGGGGATCCGGGGACAGAGGTACTTGAGGCCGACATCTGTGGAGATGACGTCTTACCTGTAAGTTGAATAAACAACATATTGGACCTGCAGAAGCTGTTTATTACCGTTTCAAACTTTATGCAGGCGCATTTTAAAAAGACCCATACCATCTGTATTATATGGAGAGGGATTTCCAATCTTCCCACCAGTTTCCTCGGCCGATTGCAATATCTCCATGTCCATCACAATCACCACATGCCTGGAGGAAAGTAAAAAAACAAAAACAAAGCCAAAGGGTATTATAAGCAGTAAACAAATAAAAAGAAAGGTGAGGAAGGAAACAAAAATGAAAACACATACCTGCCATCTGACAATGTGTTGGTGATGGTCTTCTTCACCTTACACACACAGTGTGGTACCAAGAGGTTCTCTTCTGGCAGATTGTTTAACTGTGTGGCCAGCAGGAAGCCTAGATACAAAAACACATATGTAACGAAACATACTCACGTGCATCTCAGAAAGAAAGTGATTTATCTGTCATCATGATTAAATTCTGTGCTAAACATTTTCCTTAGCATTACTGCTGTACTGTATAATTTCTTAAATTACCATTGGGATTTAACACGTTTGTCTGTCAACCTGGTGCCTAAAGACAAGACAACCGAACATACTCACAAGATAAAGAGTGCTGACCGTCACTCATCATGAGCCGGAACCTGGGTGGACCAGATTTATTAGTGATCTGAAGGATGTTCTGACAAAGACACAGGGGAAGGGAGGATTTTATAAGCAAAACAACTAAATGTTTCACGTCTCAGGATTGTCGTGATACAGTAGACAGATCCAACTGCCCTGTGAACACAGGACAATAAAAATAATATTCAGCAGCAGCAGCAGCAGCAGTACACAATTATTTATATTCTAAGACTAATATTATGTTTTTGGGACATTTTACCTTTTGTTTATTTGATAGTGACAGCAGAGTATGACGTGCAAAAATGGTGACAGTATATGGTATGGGTTTTAACCACTAGGCCATCTGACACCATAAGATAAATATTAATTGTTATTCTGAATGCTGGAGTAGGGTGAGGTGTTATGATGATACATACTGTGAGAAAATAAACTTTTCAGCAAAGTAGGGTACATCTTGTGTCCAACAATTTTCGTACTTGTATTTTTGGGCCAACAATATGTTGTAACCCCATATCAGACAGAAGTATCAGACAGAAAATGTTATTCTAAGCAGACATATTGTATTATATGCCTTAAAACCAACAACGTCTGAAAAGGATCTTCTAAAAGTAGTAGTAGTAGTTTGGTCCATCCTTATGGCACACTTATATGGTGGAGTTTGAAATACAATAAAGCTGGATGGGTTTATGAAGTGGACTTAAATTCACTTACCAGCAGCTGCAGCACAGGATTGTTCACCTCTGCGCCTCTGTACAGGGCCTAGACAATAACACACACGGACTTGTTAGTATCTGCTGCCTGTCCCCATCCTGTCCCATCACGTTACCATCACGTTACCATGCTGCTAATGCAAAGTTACAGTCTATCATTAATTAGAGATTAATGAATTGACAATGATTTTTGTACCACCCACAGCAGGTAAGTATTAGTGGATAAAGACCGTCCTGTTGTGTCCATCAACTCTGGGAAGAATGAGCCAAATGGTAACCACGTAACTAATGCATTGTTCTGCGTCAATAAAATTAATGAAGTAAGCATTCATTTCACCACATAAACACAGAAACTTACTATTAGACTTTTTTTTTATTTTTAAAACAACATCAATGTTTATGATGTGATTCAGCTGTGTCACCAAATCTGGCTCACGCTGGTAGCAGCCGCAGCTAGTAGCGCTATAGTGCTTAATACCAGCCCCAAGACATCGAGTCAAGACAAAGAAAACAGTAATTAAATTATATGAATGTTTATGCTTACATCAACTGCCCCATGTGTGAGTTTTACACTCATATCTCCCTGGTAAAGTGGGCGTCAAAGCCAAGCGACTGTAGCTTTTCTCTTGCGCAGCTAAGTTAAAGGTATGGAACTTATCGCGAGAGAAGGAAAGGTAAACGATACTACGACGCCAACTACACCGGATATGGCTAGTACATGCCTTCAAAGTGAATGAGCAACTTGGTGAGGATATTGTAAGAGACATATGGCATAGCACTTACTGTACACGAGTATCACATCACTCTAGATTTACGTTTGATTGCAATAAGAAATGTAAAGACATTTAATGTAAAATATGAAAAGTAAGGTTAAAATAATATGCATTCTGGGTTCGTTATTAACATGAAGGATACTCATTCACGTATCTGTTTTCATGACAATGCATTATAGAGATAATCCAATGGGTTTTAATTATTTATAACCTACATGGCTAATGGGTTTCCCCTGGACAGTAATAGGCTGAGACAGTACGGGTTTTATTTTGAAGGTTGTAGTCGGAAACTCTTTTTTGATTCATGCTAGCTTGACTGTTAGCACTGCTAGCTGGCGTGAAGAGGACTCAAAACAAATCCAAAACTGTCCTCCGGTGCTCGCGTGGTTCCGCTGTAGTTCACGATGGATCTTCCGTGTGTCCAGTGGCAAGATCACGTTGCACAGAAATGGACCGGACTCGATTCCGAGTTAAAGGAACATTTTACATCCCTGCTTGAAATAGATGATATGTTTAAATATAGCCTAACTCTGACAACGTGAGTATCCAAGTTAACGTTAACTTACTTCTGTAGTTTAGTGCATGTGGGTTTCCAGCTTCTGTTTGATCAATCTGAGACCAGAGTTTGTAATCAAAATAAAGGTATTTTGGTCATAAACAACCCATTCATTTCACATTTTCACTTGACTATCCTGAACATAAGTTTCCATGGAACCTGTCTATAAACAGTAAACCCTGACTTTCCTGCTGCTGGGGAACATTTTGTTGTTGGTCATAGAGAAAGTTTCTCTGCAATCTGTACTGGTCTTCATTTCTGTTTTATAGCCAAGATGATCTGGACTTCCTGCAGTCAATCTCTGCAGGATACTCTGTACAGAAGGACACAGAGAAAGCAGCCAAATGCAGGGAGAGGGGCAACTCTAGCTTCAAGACCAGAGACTACACTGCAGCCGCTCTGCAATACTCACAGGTGAAGAAAAATAAAATGATATTCTTCCATATGAGCCAGAAAATAGAAACTTCAACCCACTACAAAAAAAGCCCACCATTCCATTGACAATATTAGCCTGCATTTGAATATGTATCATTTGTATCTGACCCTTTTTATTATCTTATTACTTGTGTTTACTGCTTGTTAGTCATGGGATCATTAGAAGACATCTGAACAGGATATTTGATGTAGTAATAGGTCTGATGCACTACAAAAGTAACAGTATTCATCAGATAAAGTTGTATGAAAGTTGTAAAAATTCAGATTCACTGTAAATATAAATTGTTTGATATTTTGAAAACCGTAGTGCAAAGTAGAATTTGGGATTATAAAGCAACATGCCTTCAACATGGCAATGCTCCCAGTCCTCATTTAATATGCATCAACATCCAGCTTCTCTGTCTGCTGTCGTGACAGGGCACATGTTTTGCACCCCAAAGTTCAGAGCAGCTGTCTTTGTGCTATGCCAACCGCTCTGCTGCGCTCTACCATCTGCAGCACTACCAGGTGAGTTGGCACCATCTTCGACGATTAAATAATGAGGTGGTGTCGAGCTTGTGGTATCATTACAATCTGTTTAAAACGGTTCTGCTTCTTATTTGTGAACTGAAAATGGGCCTGTAGCTGTTTAACAGACGCTGTTGCCATTGTGTGATCAGTTTGAGCAGCACGTCACTGCAGGGAAAAATGATCATCATTTTTTAATTAGATGTGAACAGGACCCTCACATACAAATGCCAGATGATTTGAAATAGTAAATAAGTGGTTTTATGGGAAAACAGTTGAATCTCTTAATTTGACCTTTTCACATGTATTATTGACAGTGAAGTGCATTTTTGTTCACAACGCCACACTAATAATATATGACTGCAGGGGACAGACATTAAGCTCTAACCTCAATCTGTCTGCAGACATGTGGTCAAGAAGCAGCCTTCACCCAGAGGACATACCGAATGTGTCTCTGTAATTTAGCCCATTATAACTGAATTTCCTTTTTCCTAGAAGCCATGACATATCACTGAGAGATCATTGTAGATGTTTTTATGGAAGCATGGCCTCAACCTTGATACACTAATTCATTTATTTTAAATAGGGTCTTTTTTGCATAAGCCACAAGTTGTTCCAGCTTATCTGCAGAATGGTCTTCACATCATTGTTTGTCTTACAGAAATTTCTTTATTATTAATTTCTCAGCCTTCTCAAGTCAGCATCTCCTGGTTTAGGATTAGATCCGTGCTCAGTCCTAAACTTGTCTCAACATCTTATAGCTAAAATACTGAATTAAATAAGTTATTAAAATGTCAGTCAACTTGGATTTTCTAGTGGCTCACGCTTTTTTTCCCCTCAGGAATCTCTTGATGACATTGACAAAGCTCTGAAGAACGGCTATCCCTCTCATCTTTTACACAAACTAGAAGACCGTCGCACACAGTGCCTAAAGCACCTGTCTGTAGGTCAAAAGGTAAAAGCGAGTCATCACAATCCTGCCTCAAAGAATCATAAAGGTCCAGACGGATTAAAAACGTCTGTTTCACCTCCCACGTTTGGGATTTGTCCTCAAGCTGCTGTTAGCTTCAGCCTGGAGAGAGGTCGACACCTGGTGGCTGCAGAGAGAATAGCAGCTGGGGAGGTGATCCTTAATGTCAGGCCATACAGCTGTGTCCTTATACCAGGGTTGGAGGAGGTGAAAGGGAAGGGAGGAAGGCAGGACGTAGAGAGAGGAGTGTTGTTTGGAATGGAGCACAGGCGCTGTCACATGTGTTTGACTGAAACACTGTGTCCTGTGCCGTGTGAGGGGTGCAGTTACAGCAGATACTGCTCAACTTCTTGTCAGCGAGACGCCTGGGAGGAACATCACTGCTGGGAGTGCCCACTGGGAGCAGATCTGATTGTAATGGGTGTGATGTCACAGCTCGCTCTGAGGGTTACGCTAAAGGCGGGGTTAAAAAACATCCAAATAGCCAGGGATCCAATCAGAGACAAGCACACAAAGTCAGAGCCAAGCTGTGAAAACAGAGAGTCCAGTGAGTCCTATCAATGTCATTCACCCGATCCTTCTACTTCATACTACGGTGACTCGTACCTGAGCGTGTTTCACCTACTGCACCACCTGAATCACCATAGCCTTGGGCTGCGTTTCCTGTTTTCGGTTACCGTGACAACACTCTACCTAAAGCTCAGTAAGGCAGGATCTCCACCTGCATCTTGGGACCTCAGGAGACGCTCAGGGGCAAACAGCCAATCACCTGACAAGGAGGAAGGTATTGCAGATTGGAACTTGGAGCTGTGGCTGCTGGGAAGTGCAGTTCTGAGGCACCTCCTGCAGCTGAAGTGTAATGCCCAGGCAATCTTCATGCTGCAAGATACAGGTAACTCTCATACTTATTTTCATGATCGATTACTCTGATTGATTAATTGTTTGTTCTATAAAATGTCAGACAATGGTAAAAAAAAAAAATGGCCATCCGAAGTTCCCAGAGCCCAAGTGGACATTTTCAAATAGCTTGTTGTGTCTGACAAAGAGTCCAGAATTAAAAGGGGTTCAGTTCATCATCAATATCATCAAGACTAGGAAAACCACAAGCATTGACATTTGAGAAGTTAGAACCAGTGCATTTGGGGTATTGTTGCTTAAAAATTACTTTTAAACATTTATCTAAATAGTTGTTGATTCATTTTCTGGTGATTCACTTATTTATTTTACTGTAATTGTATCCATGCTTATACTGCATATATATATGTGTGTGTATATATAAAAAAGAATTATTGCTTTTTCAGTAATTGCCTGAATGTTCTTGAGTCGCACAATGACCTTTACTTTCCGGTTCTTGCGTCTCACAGGGGCAGCAAACTCGGCAGTTCAGTCCAGCAGGGAAATCCGCATTGCTACAGCAATATTTCCAACTCTTAGTCTTCTGAATCACTCTTGCTGTCCCAACACCAGCCTGGTGTTCAGTACTGGAACCAGTGCTTATCCTTCTGGTTCAGATCTGCCTGCGGACTTCAGCGAGAGTGTAGCTGAGGACAGAAGCGCAGCCCGCGGAGTCACTGCAACTGTCAGGGCAGCCAAAGGTATCACTCCTGGACAAGAGATCCTGCACTGCTATGGTAAGAAAACGTGTGCAATGAGTGCAAAGGTGCTGACATATTTCATAAGATACAGGGGTGCATATCAAAACAGAACCATATATATAAAAATACACTTTTACAGATAAGACAAATGTAAACATAGCCTCTCTGGATAAAAGGGGAAATCTCAAATATTTTTTACAGAGTATTTTTTTTGAATGCTTTTTTGTTGTTTAACTGAACTTAGTTTGATTTGTTGTCTGTATTAGATATGGGTCAATGTGTTTACTGTTGACTTTTTGTTTGTATCAATATATCATATCATAAGATGAGACTGTATTATCTCATATTATTATATGAGACTGTAATACTAGCTTAATTGTCATAATTTCCTTGTGTTAAATCCCAGTAAAGTGTCCACATTCTATGAATCATTTGGGAGCTCTGGCTCTTTGTTTATAGTTTACATTTTCTCAAATGTCTTGCATGCATATAATATATATATATATGCACTCTGACAGCACCAATAGTCATCACTATAACGGCTGCCAGCTGATGTTTTGCTATGATCAGCCCCTATCCTTACCCCCTTAGGTCCTCACTGCAGGAGGATGGCGACCCAAGAACGCCAGCGCCTCCTGCAGGAACAGTACTATTTCCTGTGTCAGTGTGAGGCCTGCACTCTGCAGCAGCAGCAGGAGGAGGAAGAGCAGGGTACAGAGTGCAGACAGCAGTTGTCGGGTGTTGGAGGCAGTCCACACAAGTCTGGACTACTGTGTGTCAAGTGCAAAAAATCTCTCAAAGTAGGTGTTCATAAGTGATTTCGCAGATTACCTTTCTTTTTACAATTACTATTAAAGATTAATTGATGATTTTGTCTGTTGAGATTTACAGTACTATTATTGACCGTTACATCTTAATCATTTGAGGAACTTTATCTGAATTTCAGAAAAGCAGTGAGGGCAGCGAAACAGGATTTATATGTTCACAGTCATCATGTGGGCATCATATGTCTTCATCTGAAGTGAGCCACGGGCTGCAGGAGATCAGGGTCGACCTGGAGAAGGCTGTGGACCTCATGGAGAGAGAGAGGCCAGGTGGTTGTGACAGTGTGCAGACACAGCGATGTATCACTGTCATTTGTCAAGAGATCTTTGTTACACCTGCGTGTTATCCTTCTGCTCTGCCCTCCCTCAGATGAGGCTCTGAGACTGTTGAGAAGGACCCAGTGTCAGTCTGGACTGATCCTTGCAGAGACACACCCACTACAGGGGGAGCTGGCAGATGCCACGGCCAGAGCATGTGCTACACTGGGTGAGAATAATAAAGCAGTATTTGCAAATGAGCTATATGGTTAATACTGTTTCATGAGGTGTTCTTAGTGCCCATCTGTTTAGGTAGATTTACCTTCACTAGCAGAGTTGGAGGGGGTCATGTTTGTGCTCAGATCTGTTTGCAGATCTGTTATAAATACATATCTAGATGAATAACGAGAAATAATGATAATGAAAAATACGAAACATGCACCCAGACTTGCTCGTGGTGCAACAGCATAAAAGTTTTTTTTGGCCGATAGATTCTCTCTTCTCTTGTCTGTCTTACATTAATAATGTAAGTAGTTAATAGTTATTGTAAGTATTAAAAGTATCACTATGGATTTACCCCAGCTAAAATGCTTAATAGTTTCATGTTTAATATTAGATATGTAGCTAAAGCCAAGGAGTGAATGACAGAATTCCCCCTGGGGTGTCAAATAAATCATTCTGACCTTTGGTTCTGCTGAGTCATGATTTTCCAGTCCTCTTTCTGCTTAGTTTTTTTTTTCTGCTGTTCCTGTAGGTGACTGGAACAATGCCGCCTCCCATCTGGAGCGAAGCGCTGTAGCTATCGGCTCCCAGTACGGAGAAGACAGTATTGAACTGGGTCGACAACTCTTCAAATTAGCGCAGCTACACTTCAATGGGTGAGCAAGTTGTACAGTGACATTTTCTGGGCATGCTGTTTTCAATGTCTGATGTTAAGTGTGCAACTAATACTAACTGTACTCATAAGTCCTATTTTTTCATTATTTTAACTGACTTTATTAGTAGACATAACTGCTCTGTGTCTTCCTCCTCCCCATCTCCCAGTGGTGCCAGAGGCTCGGCCCTCTCTGTCATCCCCAAGGTCAGACAACTCCTCTGCCTTCACTGTGGCCCTCAGTGTCATGAACTACAGGAGCTGCAGGCTATGGAGGACTGTCTACGAGGGTAGTCGTGTTACTTATATACAAGAGCGAACATTTTTACATTACAGTTTTGAACTCACTGAAACCAATAAAAATCTGTGAAATGTTCTGTGTGCTTTTGTATGTATTAAGAAATGTATATATTACTGTCGCTAAGCACGTGTGTACACATGTACATTTATACTGATATACAGCATATAAGTATGCTGTTTTAGAACGGACACGCGAGTCTGCACAGCTCCTAAATGGCCAGAGGTACGCATGCAGTTGCTAGTGGCTCTCTGACCTCTTAGTGTCAGAATGTATCCATCAATAATTTCAATTTCATGCTTCAGTGGTAGTCATGCAGTGTGAGGCATCTTATCCACCAGGTTCTTCTCCTCTAAATGAAACTGAAGTAAATTTGTGCGTTTTTCATGATCATGGTCATGGTCAAGAAATGGTTTACACTGTAGCAAGTTAATCAGTCTATAAAATCTGCAAATATACTCTCAGCTACCACACACACACACACACACACAGAGCAGGAGGTAGCAATCTGACCTTTAGGTGGCAGCATTTATCCACTGACAAATTCAATTTCATGCTTGGATGACTGGAAAGCAAGATGTAGCTCTGACTCTTGAACCTACAGTTCCCACCCCATGTCCTCCAAGACCTTTATACCTTCAACTTAAAAGTCTTTAGGAGCTGGTCCTATTAAAGCATAGTGTTTTTTCCCTCTCTCAATTTGTAATCAATTAGTAACATTCTATGTAACTGGTGGATGAGGAAGAAATGCTAGTGTGTCACATAAATAGCTAGAAAAAAGGCATCTGGTCACTTGAGCTTTGCTGTA
Organism: Nannoperca australis; assembly: GCA_036023655.1. Classification (NCBI taxonomy): domain Eukaryota; kingdom Metazoa; phylum Chordata; class Actinopteri; order Centrarchiformes; family Percichthyidae; genus Nannoperca; species Nannoperca australis. The sequence continues at coordinate 26,278 of JAVQJD010106467.1, forward strand.
GAGGTTCGTTGGTTTTCAGAGATGAGGGAAAGCTCCTGTTAAGCAAAGACAATAAAATCTTGATCACAGCTGGAACTCCTGAGGCATCTGCCAGTTAGACATCACCAGTATCTGGAGGGCAGCCAATCTGACAGACATGGATTCAGAAAGTCAAGGTCAAGGCAAAAAGCTGGCTTGAGAGACAGTTGGTGGAATCAGCCAAGGAGTCATGTAACGGTGAGCTGAAAAGGTTCCTGCTGATGGTCACCGCAGGTCCAGAACCAAATAAAATCATTCATGAACTGCTGGAACCAAAATGTCAACTTTGAGTCAGAAGAGCAACCATATCACAGGGATTACTCCAGTCCCCTGTCATTAAGTCTTTATTGAAACCCAACACATTCAGAGAAAACTGAAATTGCTGCATTAATCATTTGGACTATAAAACATCATCACACAAGAATCATTGAAACATGCCCATCAATCACAATATCCTAGAGCCCAAGGTCAATAATGTCTTGTTTTGTTCAACAGTTCAAAACCCAAAAATATTATATTTACTATAATGTAAAACCTGAAACCACCTATATATTTATTTTATTTTGTATTGACATTGTTTTTTTATTTTGTTTTTCCCATACAGTAGATGTAACTGTCCAAATTGACTTAAGCTGACTTAAATTCATTTTCAACTACTAAATGTTCAGGTATATGTATTTTTTTGGGCAAACAAAACTATACAAACTATACAAAACATGATTGCCTGTGTGAATAATGCTGATGTGAGGTCTGGAGCCTTTCAGCAAGTAATACATTTTTAAATTGAAATGAACTTAATGTACCGTAATTCCACTCGCGAGCTACTTTATATTAATATAATGTGAACATGTCAGATGATGTCTTCTTACAGTGGGAGAGTCACTGATGCAGCTTATAATCTGCAAATGTAGAGCCATAGATGGAATTGCTTACATAGAAATAAAATGACACAGCACACAATAGGAGATTGTCGCTAATGTAGCTTAACATTTCGTAATGTAGAATTTGTGATAACATAGTTGTCATAGTAGTCCTAGAGATAAAGAAGCTACAGTTATTTGAATGTTAAAATTCGGTAATATTCCTCTCTAAACACACTGTTGAAAGATTGAAAAAATTCACATTTTACACAAAAGTATATCATCAGGCTCCAATTGTTGTATTTGTCGTTGCACTCCGTGCATATTATGCACATCTCAAGATCTCAAATCATACAAAATACTCATGCATGTTATTTTGAGATATTTCTCCTTTCTTCCTTTTTTGTAAGCTAGGCCGTGTGTGCATTGGGGAGACAATATTAGCTCATGTTCAAAAGAAAAACAAAATATTGTGAAGTCAGGAGGCAAGAAGAGCATGAGAATGAGACAGACAGCCAGCATGAATAAGCCTGCAGACATCTCCAGTATCAGATCACAGGTTCCTTATTTGACTGTCCAGTGCCATATGACGACATTTCCAGTGGCTGTGATCTTGGGCTTATCGGATGTCCTGCTATACATAATGCAATCAAAATTGGCCAGACCGCAAACAAAAAGCTGTCGCGTGTGTATTCTGAAACAAAGCCTGCGTCAATATCTGTAACACAGACCGACAGAGTTACTAACAGCCGAGTTGGCCTGACTCTGTGTGTCTCCTTTAAGTCACGGGTCATCAACATTACAACTACATGAATTATACACGCAGCTATAACCATAACAATTAACTCTGAGCTTCAGTTTGTAGGTGTGGCTGGAAGTGAGAGAAAATACCAACACGCTAACTGTGAAGTCTTCACCTGGCACTAAGGACTTTGTAATACCAGCAGTTCTTACGATAAAAGGAATGTGCATTGCAATTTTCATTGTAAAGAAACTATTAAACAGATAAACTGGAATACAAAGACAAATAAAACATTTCTAGATGAAAAATCAGGGGATGACCAAAGTTAACAAAGACCATGAATGTCTGGCAGAAATGTCAGGGGATCACCAATGTCAGTTCGAGTCATACTCTGGGGACCATGAAGGTCTGTGCAACATTATATGGCAATCCATTCAACAGTTGTTGAGAAATTTCAGTCTGAACAAAATGGCAGACTAACTTTTAGTCTTTAACTTGGGTCAAACTGCAAAAATTCAATTCAGTTGTATCTATAGAGCACCATATCATAACACAGATATCTCAGGGCACTTTTTTTTTTATAGAGCAGGTCAAGACCAACTCATGTATTTAGAAATGATGAGTCCTACAATTCCCACAAAGTAACTCATAGTTGTTTTTTTCCCTAATAGACCCTCCTTGCCAATTTAACGCCCACGTTTCAAACTCTGTGCTTTCTAACACAGGTTTTCCAGCAAAAATGTGTAGCCTCCAAGCCCAAGCATGATGACCCTGAAGACATCACTCAACATTATACAACTGTTTTCACAGGAACTTTCACAGGTACTAGTAAACTGATCTTGATGTGTGAAACTGGTGGAGTGCCACTTTTCTTGCCTTTTTGTTTGTGTTTCTAGCTTGCCTTTCTGAGTTTTTTTGCTTTCGAGGTCACACCGCAAAAGACAACCAAAACTAAAACCAAAAGGCAAGCAATGCTGTCATCAAACTGTTCACCTTTAAGCTCGTTGTCATATTCTTACAGCATTTAATAGTTTTGGGATCACAATTTCTTTTTTCTTTTGGTACTTACAAAGTAACAATCCCATTGACCTCCCTTTCCCCACGTATCCATCAACCTGTACTTCAAATTCTCCCATGCAGTCTCATGTCCACATTTATCTGGCAAAAAAATCAGCTCTTGCCGCCGTTCTCTCATGCTGATAGTTACATGAGCCCCTCACTCCACACTCTGAGAGCGCCGACCCCCTCAAGCTCTCCGATGTCTGCATCTGCCTTTAAGTGGATTTGTTCCTTCATTCAGTCTTCTCCTATGCTGTATCTTTCAGCCCCTCTCTCCACAGCAGAGGACATCTGATACATGATGCAGATGATGGTAATGTGGCTGGTGCTCATGTAAAAATAAAATCCCCATCCGTCTCTCACACAGGCAAGGTTATTACTGACTATTATGGAAATGGCTGACAGTAAATAATAGTCACTCAAGACTGAATGTTAAAGTACAATGATGTATTAAAAACTCTGTTGTTCTCGATTTCTGTTGGAGCAAAAATAGAAACATTCATTAGTTTTTTTGTTTGCACTTGCAGGCTACAATTTCAACATCCAAATCATCATTAGAAAGAGAGAGAAAGGGCTTATGGGGCGAATGAGAATCACGATTTATGTGTTTGAGGGCTGTTGTAATTTCAGCTGTGGAGACGGGGGCTTGCTAAATTTGGCACGTGTGCATGAGAGGTGTGTACACTACTGGACAAGGTGAGGGTCAGCTGGGCCTGCAGACCCTCCGGCAATCTCTCTCCCAAAACAAGTCTGTTCATCTTGCTGGAACACAGCCACTCACCTATGACTAAGCAGCTCGAACCATACAAGATTTGGCTTTGATTGGCACTACAATCTTCAGCACTTGTAGCCACGCCAGCACCATGGCTCTAAGGGATGGCAGTCGGTGGGTTCGGTCCACCACTTTGGTCCCAACTGAAATCATCTTAGCAACTGTTGGATGGATTGCAACGCCATTTTGTGCAGATATTCATGGTACCCTTGGGATAATTTATAATAACTTGGTGGTCCTTTTACTTTTTATGTAGTGCTACCTACACCATGAGGTTGACATTTGTGGTCTCAACAACTGTAGGATGTATTACCATTAAATGTCCTGCATACATTCATGTCCCCCTCAGGATGATTTGTAATAACTTGGTGGTCCTTCTACTTTATGTAGCGCTACCAACAGGTCAAAATTAAAATTGGTCTGCTAACATGCTAAACTAAGCTGGTGATTGTGGTAAAGATTACACTTCACAGCATCAGCATTTGGCATGCTGAAGATAGTATTTTGCTCAAAGCACCACGGTGCAGCCTCACAGAGCTGCTGGCATGGCTGTAGACTTGTTTCATTGTTTGGGAGTTTGGGAAGTTGCGTCTGACCTTTCTTGTATCAGCTGGTTCTTGTGATTTAAATCCTAAAGTTAGGTTTTTATTTAGCATCATTTTAGTTTCAATGTCATCACATTATCTTCCAAAATGATAGGAGTTGTTGCTGTTGACAAACTCTGTAGAGGAATGCTTTCTCCTGTCCCCTGACTAGTGTCTTCTCTCTTGTTGATGTTCCCAGATATGAAAGCTGAATATTGCTGACATTATTCATCCCACTCCATGGAACAATATCCCAGGCGACAATACTTTGAACCTCAGAAAGCAAATAAAAAATATTGAGAAGAAAGTTGCCCTTGGGGAAATTTATTTATTTATTAGTTCATATTTGGTGGCGTCAGCATTCCCCTCTGCCGCCTGGGGTACTAAATATGTTAACTGAAGAATAAAAGGTCTGCAATTCTTTTTCTTTATTTCTTCATGACCAATGATAATATAAGTAGGACAGATTTTATTTCTCTAATGTGTGTGTTTGATGAAGCAGTAGTTTGGCAGAGTCGGGTTTGGATCACATAAAATTGTAGATCTATCTTGTCGAGCAATTGGGGTAAAAGCTAAGAATAGGTTCCTCTTTCTCTCTAGATAAAAATAATGACCTCCCCTTTTTAATAAGCTCCACCATAATAAATGTAAGATAATCTCTTTCTACTCCTTGTCCATCTATCCATGCCTCCTTTTGTCTGCAAATCGCCCGCTCTGTTCTCAGCCATAATGGCAAGAGTATTTTCAGCACCGAGGTGAAACGTGGATGGATAATGAAGACATTTCCTCATGTTTCTCCTTCATCAGTTATCCCTCCCTGTAATGTAATGTGATCCTTCATTGTAGTGAAATTTCCTTTTAACTTTCTCCCTTCACAAGAAGAGTGCAGAGCAGATTTTGTCGCGTCCAAGGACACTCCAGCAGGGTAAATGCTTGCTGGTCTTCCTGTTGATAAGTGGTCTCCCTTCTGCCTTTCTCATTACACTATGAAGCAATTATTCCCATAAACTCACACATCAACTCTAAAAAACTGCTTGAGGTTTTCTTTTTCCAAAATTAAAAGCATCTGTCCTCAGTTGATTACCTGGTGACAGTGGTGGGAGAAGTACTCAGATCGTTTACCCAACAAAAAATAAATTAATAATAATAATAAATAAAAGATCGTTTATAAAAACGATTTATTTATAATTTAAAATCCTACTTAAGTAAAAGTACATATTTATTATCAACGAAATGTACTTAAAGTATCAAAAGTAAAAGTGCTCATTGCCCCTGAGAGTGATTTGATATGATTAAATATGCCATTAGATTGTTAATACTCTAATGTTAATACTGACATTTGAATATTGGATCATTTAACCTCTTTGGGCTTTGAACATTTTTTTATTTTAAATGCAGAGTAACTAGGAACTAAAGCTGTTAAATAAATGTACTGGAGTAAAAAGTACAATACTTCCTCTGAAATGTAATGGAGTAGAAGTAGAAAGTAGAAAATGGAAATACTCAAGAAAACCAAATATCTGAATTTATTCCTAAGTACAGCGTTTTAATAAATGTGCTTAATTAGTTTCAACCACTGACTGGTGGCTTCTAACCTTTGCTAACTACCTTCTTTGACCACACACAGTCCTGGAGATCATCACATCTCTCAGCAGCTACAAATACATGTATTATTGAAAAAATGAGAGGCTAGGCACCAGACTCAGGTCACTGGTCGTCCATCTCCACAGTGTCCTGCTGCCGTGGGTGCAGAGCAGAGCAGCGGCAGTTTGCCCTGGAAAGTTCACCCTGACTGTGGGTAGAAGTGATGAGCAGCCTAGTTCCTAATCAATGGACAGTACCACTAGTCTGATTGCCTGGCCCTGTCAAACATAAATATCATCTCTTACTTTGCCTCCTCAGCACAGGATGACAGCACCGTGGTTTATTGAAAGAGATTGAGGGAGAGATGTCAGGAAGGGTACAGTCAGCATGCAAATGAACATATATGACTTTGTGCTTTATTTGTCCTTTTGATTTATGATATTTAACTAAATTTGGATAGCCTTGTGTTGGTATTTAATGACTAGGTCCGAAGTTTCAACACATTGTCACTTGATTATCTGATGACCTTTATGGAGTGTGGAAACTCGAACCTGCCTTTAACCAAACCCAAATCCTCACCCTGCCCCTGACCAGTGTTAATTCTGATCCACTCCAACAAAGTACTTTGTACAACAAAGTTACAAAGTAGGCCGACTTTTTATTGACACTGTGGCCATGTGGTTGCAAATTGAGTATTAGCATTGTGCTATTGTATCTAAATAAAATCTGACCAAAAATACAAAGCAAATGTTTGCTCAAGCTTTATATGGAACCAGCATATTTAAATGATATATTAGATATTGAGCTAAAATAGGTGACTGAGCACATTTTGTAACAAAGAAAGAAAAAAAATACACAGTACAGTATTTATAGCACAATTATCTAATAGACTAATGGAAGCAAATCTCCTCTTTCCAAAACATTTTATCCGTATATCAGTGGTACTGAAACAGGATCGCCTACCACTGAAACTGATTAATCCCTTCTAACGGGACTGGCAGTACGCCAGTGTCTTGCCCTGACTCAGCCAGTTGGTTCACTTTCCAAGGTGTTACCGATACACTTCGCCCTCGAAGGTCGTCAGTCAACGACAGCCAGAAGGACAAATAGCGGTCACCTGAACATCAGATATCAACCGTTTTGTAATTCAATCTAAATAGTGACATTGAAGCCAAGTATCCAGATCCTCTGTTTGTTACATGATCGTTAGAAACTTAATGTTTATTACGGACTGGGAAAAGACGTAAACTGAGCTCGCCGGCGACTGGAGGAGTCAGTACTGTGTACTATTAACTGTGTAAAGTCAATGGGATTTTTGGGGGTTAATATTATCCAAAATAAATCATGAATACATGTGTGCAATCTCATATCACCCCTTTGCAGGTCAGTATCCAATTGAATGTTACATAATCATTACAAAGTCAGTGTTCTTTAACTTACACATACCTTAGTACAACATTAAGAGACTGCTTGGTGCAATGTAGTCCAATGTAACACATGAAAACAAACATGACCTCTTGGATTTGAATCAATAAAAGAATGACTTGTGCCGGTGAAGGTGAATCACCTACATATGTAATGAATTCAAAGATCTGTTTAGAGAGCAAAGTGTGTGAAGATGATCTTCACCACTCCCCCTGAACTACTGATTTCCAGATCATATTACATTCAGACTCCAAATCACAAGAGTGTGAGGGCTATGGATTACCACTAAGTGAACTGTAATGTGTAAAATGTTTCGATTTCACGTTACTGCACATGTGGATACATTTAGAAAAAAGTTGACTTGACTTGACTTTTATCTTGTTTTTTTATTTTTTCGCCAACTTTGTCTGACTACATTTTTTGAAATTGCATATTAAATGTTTTCTAAATCATTATTTCCTGCTGTTGTTTCTGTGGTATCCTATATGTTGTATGTATTGTTTGTCTTCTTCTTCTTCTTCTTCTTATTATAACAATGATCCTACATACATAATCACATGTCTCTGAAAATCCCAGAATCCAGCAGAGACAATATATTTCACTTGTGTGTGACTCGTATCTGCATCTGTCTAATCTCATGTTATGTTATGACTTGGAGTCAGTGACTCTGATTACTCTATAGTTTTCCACTCTGGCCACAGCTTACTCCTCTGATTGAGTGACTTGGCTTTGTTTGGTCAGTTGTGTCTGTCTGGCTAAGGCTCACTCCATTACAAGTCTAAATGACTAATTAATGGTTCCAGGACAGGTGACACCGCCTCCTCAAGATCCATTTACACCCTCGTCCCCACTGGGCTCTGACTGGACTCCAATGCACTTCTTCACTTCTCCCTCACCTCTATCCTCTCCTCTCCTCCCTCATCCCCTCATCTCTTATTCATCTGGTGGTGGAGTACGGTTTAACGGGCAGGTCGACGGATAGACAGATTGAGAGACAGGTGGATCAGACAAATGCATTTGGGATGGGAGGGAGAGTGAGATAGAAAGAGTGAGGTGGGTAATGTGTTACTATCTTTACTGGTCTTTTCAACTCTGAGATATTTTGCAGTAGTTTGTCTGGAGGGGAGGTAGATGAACCCTGATTACCTCCTGCCTACGAGCACAAAACACCCACACTCCTCTCTGAAGAGTGTGTGTGTGTGTGTGTGTAAACCGCATTTTTCACAGTTGCTACAGAGTCCTTCAACTTCTTACCCCGGCTGCTTTTTTTATCATGACGGACACTATCAAACATACACACAAAACACAGTGCAAGGAGAAAGATTAAGGACGACTTTAGTTGACACTACTATTACCCATGAGCACCCTGGTGTACCACAGCACGTCCCCTGGTACCCATCTAACGAACAGCAGCAGTGTAAGTGTGTGTGCCTCTAGCCAGTAATGATCCTGCACATACAAAGCTCCTTGAGTCACTTTCACAGCTATCACAGTTATGTCCCTGAGTCTCTGCAAAGAAGGAAATACATTTTCACTTTCATTAAAGGTAGTCCTCAGCTTTAAGTCCTTTTTCATGCAAAAGTTAAATGAACATTGCTAATCCTTCAAAGGTAAGAAGAAGGGCAGAATCCATTGAAGATGTAACACTTCAAACTGTGAGAAGGAGACATACTAGTTAAAGAGACCAGTCTGTTGTTTAAAGGTCATGATTTCAGAACGGGTTTCTGAATGCAGCACGAGAGTGGGAGAAATTGGAAAGGGGGAACTGGACAGACAACATTGTTTTAAGCCTTACAATATAATGCACCACCTCACACTGCCTCATACATTACTTGAATCATTTGAACTTCTGTTTGACAACCAAAACTACGCTTCAAAAGCATTATTAGACAGTTGTTAATTATATTGTGTCCATCCACACTTTGTCCATAAACAGCTCACTGTCGAGAAGATGGACTAAAAATGTAAAAGTGCAGTTCAGCACCTTTTGGCTATGGTTTAACATATCTAAAGTGAAGTTCTGTCATTAAAGCTACAACATCATTTTAAGGCTACGGTTTAATGTTGCGAGATATAAGCTCACACCTGCTGTACCATCTTGTCCTTTACTTAGGTCATATTGAATCACATTTAATTGTGGGTAAGACCAGCATGCGTCAATCATGTGCCAGCTGGAGGGAGGATGAAGGACACATCAGATTGGCTGATAAAACAAGGTTAATAAATGACGAATGACGCAGCGAGGATGAAGGAGGAAATCAAAATGTGAGAGTGGAAAGCAGGAGCCATTTGCAAGTGGACAAAATTCTACACGCGGCACACAAACAAATGTATTCGTGCCTACATATTGCACACAACATAGATACACACACACAAAAAAAAAGTATGTTGTTGCTAATTTAGCATGTGCACCAGAGCCGTCAGAAATAACGACACACCTGAGGATAAGAGGAAAACTCGACTGCCAACTGGTCATTCACCCACAAGTTCACACGCACACAGACACACACACACACACACACACACTGTAGTCAGTAGATAGGGATGGGCAGCCTTGAGTAAATCAATTACGAGGTTCAGTGTCAAATTGAAGGCCACGAGGAGGGCACCATAACAATAACAAGGCAACAGGCTGTGAATAGCAGCCACCACTAAATCAGCTCTCTGAACCGGCAGATAGAGCTGACACCTGTGGAGCAGGTTGGAGGGGTCCTGAGAGGAGAAGAGGAAGACTGAGCAGATGCCCTTGTTTGTTTGGAGGAAGAAATACTATCCCATATGCCTTAATAGGCAAAACAACCGGATGTTATACGGCCTTTTGTGCTTATCAGGAGCACCAGCGGTAAGGCCATTCTCCATCATTCTCTATCTGTTTCTGTCTCTCTGTGGCACTTTCTCGTTCTCCCCCTCTCCCAGTGTCTATATTTACTTCCCCAACATAGCCATTTCTGCCTGTGCGTTCCAGATTTAATGCTCTCGACTATGACAGCAAACTGCAACCAGCTCAGGCTCAAATACAAACAAACACAACGTCCAAATGTCTTCTATGGTTCCTATTGTCCTTTAAAAGAACAGTTTGTCATTTGGGGAAATAGGCTAATCTGCTTTCTTGCTGAGAGTCTCTGTATCTGTTCCTTTCCCTTTTTAATGTAAGGGTGTCATTGAGTCTATAAACCGTGGTGCCAAAATGATCTGGACACATTCCAAAATCTTGTGGAAGGCCTTAAACCAGAAGAGTGGAGGCTGTTCAAGCGGATTAATGCCAACGATCTTAGAAAGAGATGTTAAATAACACGAGTGAAATGTTTGGCCCTGTGAGACTTGCATAGCAGCAAGCAATGTATCATCCAAATGATGTTCAAGAATAATTTTTATATATTTTACCAAATAAACTAGCTACTATATTACATTGTTTCATCAAGTGTCATCATAAGCCCGTAGAAAACGCAGGCACTTGAATACAGGGCAGATTGCAGATACACTTTTTGCTTTATCAAGATAGAAGACATGCACACACTTCATGGTCCAGTGCTCTTTGTCTAGGCGTGTGCTGTCACTCACTCAGTAAACACACGCAGACACACACATACATAGAAAAAGGGCAAAAAAAAGAAGAACAGTCCTATAGCTAGTGCTCATAGTGACCGTGACTAGAAGTCATTAAGGATGTTCAGTGACTAATTACAGCTTACTGTTACTCTGCATCTGCTCCAATTAAGAAAACCCCAAAAGGTTTGATTTGATCTTGGTTCGCTGATTGTGGTCAGGTCATCCTGTATCTTGTTTTTGTATCCAGTGTCTTTTATAAGTGGGACTGCACATGACCACACGTGACAGTGAAGAATGGATGCTGTTACGTAATATATGGCCTGTCTTTCTTTCCTTAATCGAGTTCCAGTAGTGCTTTACTCATCCGTGCTATCCATGGACCTGAATTATTTTTGTGGTTCTTTCTTCCTTTATTTCTTCTTCTTTGTGCATTGTCCTTCCTTCTGTCTGCACTAAGACCCTAAAACTAACTGCACTGCACTGCTCTGCCATTAGGAGCTGTCCACGGTGCTGAATATATGTCTGACTTCTTTCCTGTCCTGCCTCATTCTTTATTTATTTTTATTCCTCTGCTTATGTTGTATTTATTTGTTCTTTGTCTATTGAATACAAAATGCTAAACTAATGCTCATTCCTGGTTCCTTCATTCCTTCCTCTTATATTCCCATTTGTCGAGTTTTTTCTTTTCTTGCTCCCTTTCGAACACAGAACAATAAAAGTTCCTTTAGAGAAAAGTAGTGCTCCGTGGAGCTGTTCATGGTGCTGAACCTCTAACTCTCTTACTATGAACAGATTTTCTTTCTTTCTTTCTATCTCTTTCTTGCTGACCACTAACACATTTTATTAAACTGATATAGTTGTGTTCCACACTATGTGTCTTAAACTAACCACTTTGTTCAGCACAGAATTATATTGTTGGTGGAGGAACAGTGAAAATATTGTCTCTACAACATGTTTCTACTTAAGATAAAAGATGCACTGTGCCATGGCGCCCTCATATCACAGCTTCAACCCACCATATTGCTCAATTAGAGAATAATTCACTTCACCCTCGTTACCTTCAGGCTTAAACCTCCTTGTTGTGGTACTCAACAAAATGAGACAAAATGACAGTACAGTCCCATGTCAGTCCATCACCCCATGCCCATGCAAATCTCTGTACTGGAAGCGGGCTTATGTATTCAAGCTTATTGATTTGTGTGCCAGCGCTATACTGTAGACGTGGAGAGCGTGACCAACTCTCTGTACACCAGTTTTCTTTCTTTGGAGGAGGAATTAATCGGGAGGAACTGACTGAAGGTCCCGATGCCCGCACACAATTACATCAACTGGTTTACAACAAATAGGGTGGTGTAAATTGCGGTGGTTACAATGGAAACATGGTGTGGGAAGGAAACGACCAACTCTTTTGGGGTTTAAAGTATCCTACAACGAATTTTCCTCTCATTAATGTATTATATACATGTAGGTTTTTCTGCTGATCCTAAACATAATAACAACTATAAATTAGCATGATTTAGGATCACTTGTATTGTCGCGTGTGTCTTGGCTCGCTCGCTCTCTCACTCTCTTTCTCTCTCTCTCTCTCTCTCTCTCTCTCCCTCGGTGACAGGCTTCAAAAATACCACCCAGGGAGCGCAGATCGGCAGCTTTCCACGTAGCCCCACTCGGCTGTGGTCCACCGTCCGATGCGTAAATATCCCACAGAGAACTCCTCTTTTCTACAGACGGAGACACGCGGCGTCGAGATGACCGTGGAAAGAGTGTTTGATCTATTCTGATGGTTCAAAGTAACCATTTCCGGACTGATCCGAATTTACATGTCTGAGAGGGTTGTAGTCGGCCACCTTCTTTGCAAGACACAGCGGCACACACCTGCTTTGAGACTCAAATGAGGGAGAAGATGTGGATATTCTACAGTGACGACAATTCAAAGTGTTCTTTTTCTATTCGGAATCGGTGGTGTTTGTTTTACGCAGCGGTGGTCGTGTGTATGTTGTTCTCGCCTGTCCGGACGGGTGGTGTTTGCCCGTCGACCTGCTTCTGTGCCAGAGACTCGGGGACAGTGACCTGCCGTGATGGGGAGGACACAGAGGTGCCGGGAGACATCCCGGACTGGACGTCCACCTTGATACTCAAGGGGAGAAACATCTCAACTTTACCGCGTGGTGCGTTCATGAACAACGGCACGGAGTTGGAAATAACGATACTGTCGCTGTCCTACAACGGGATACAGGCTATTGAACCTTACGCCTTCCTGGGACTCCCCCGGTTGCATTTGCTGGATCTGAGCCACAATCAGTTGATGTCTATCTCAGCCAGGGCTTTCCATGGGTTACTAGAGCTGCGCTCTCTTTACCTAAATGACTCTATTCTGCCTCCGGCCACGGCGCAGCTCTCCAGTGCGCTCAGCACACAAAGTTTGCGCAACCTGCACAGACTGGAGTTGGCGGGAAACAGGCTGAAGTCTATACCCCTGGCGAGATTGGACATCTATAATCTCCACGCGTTAGTGCTGATAAATAACTCCATAGAGAGCATCGAGGGGGAAAACGTAACCCATTTGTACCAGCAAAGGCGCATACGCGTCTACTTGTCTTTGAACCCGTTTCGGTGCAACTGTGAACTTGGGGCGTTTTATTACTGGTTGAAGAACTCATCCCAGTGCCCGGATGCAGGGCGTCTCCTGTGCAGCGAGCCGGAGGCCAAGAGGGGGATTCCCGTGGAGAAGCTCCGGGTAGAGGACGTGGATTGTATGAAGGAGAACCTCGAGGCGGTTTCGTACGTGTTCCTGGGCATCGTGTTGGCTCTGATCGGGGTGGTGTTTCTAATGGTGCTGTATCTCAACCGGGGAGGCATCAAACGGTGGCTCAACAACATCAGAGAGGCATGCCGAGACCAGATGGAGGTCTACCATTACCGCTACGAGCAGGACTCAGACCCGAGACTGGCCAACGTGGCTGTTTAACCCAATGAAACATGAGGCCAGTGTTGGAGTGAGGGGGCAGGTCAGGAATGATCAGTTTCATCGTTTTCAGCAGCTGGCCAATGAACTGCAAGTATCCCTCTCACACTGGGATATGCACAGAGCCAAAGACACTTAAGTGACTATAAGAGACTATTATTGTACATATTGTGCATAAGTACTCCTCATGCTTTTCATGAATCATGTTAACTTGCGCAGTCTACAGCAGCTAGTGTTATGTATCTTATTAACCAAGTGGCAAATATACAGTAATGGTATATAGCATTTCTTACGAATTTCACAAGCTGGAATGAAATCAGTGGTGAAATGATGATTCAATGTAATTACTAAACCGCAGCCCTTTCAAACTGCTGCAAAGTAATTGTCTGCATTCAAGAAACCCTGCAGGGACAAGATATTCCTGTTTCTAATCTACTGAGGGAGTTCATAATGGAAAGGTGAGGGGGGAAAGTGATAGAGAAGGAGACTGGGGCAGGGAAGCTGGTATGTTTGTTGGAGTGCCATGTTTGTGCAAGCAGACGATGCTGGAAGTAAATATTTCATCATCAACCACATGGTACAAATTTCCAACCTTGACTTTATGAACAGCCTTTGATCTCTGAAAATAACAGGTGTGTATCACTTGACACCAGGTCAGTTCATCAGTAAAGGGGCAAAAGGGGAAGAGACAGAGTCTAACCATGCATGTGATTGTTGTAGGCGTAGATAACCTACTGAAACATTAATAAAAGGTCAAATATAAATGGTGAGTTAGCAGTGTTCTTTACGTCAGGATATTTTATCATCACTGTCAGGAAATGTTGTGCCACATTAAACAGAGAGAAACCTTTTCTTTGTACGTTTACTAGAAGCAGGTGTGGGTGAAATTTAAAGTAAGTGTAACTACAGTAGGATTGTCGCCTATGGGCAAACCAGAAAAGGTCTAGACTATCACATCGGCTTCTTTGTAAGCACCAAAGAGTGCAAGGCTGGCAGAGGTCTGCATGGAGAGATATTACATGGAAGCGTAAATCTCATCAGCACTGTGGCTAATAAACTAATAAAAGAAGCTGGGAAAAAGCCAGAGTAGGAGTGTGTTAGGCAAAGAATAAATGAAAGTGAAGTAATTTTAACGATGATCATTTGTTTCATTAACAAGTAATAGTTAACCTCTCTTATGTAGTTGCATTTGTGCATGTGAACAAGCGGCTGACAAAACTATCTCCAATCTGTGATTTCACCTGCTTTCACTCTAACAACTTAATACACCAGATTTAAGACGAGGCGAAAATTGAATCACAACGATGCGCAAAGGGTGTGATGATGATTAGCATCAGATGCTTTCAGGCGCACAGATCAAATAAATAAATAGATAGATACTTTTAAAACAGAAGGCTAGATGTAAATACAATGTAAATGTAAGATGTAAAAACGTTTAATAAACAAGTGAATAGATAGACTGTGTATTCATGTATTTTTGCTGGTGTTGATCATAATCTTCACTTCCACATTATACACTCTTGATGAGAGTTGTTGACTGTGTCAGCAGTGTAGCAGCCGCCTTTACACGACAGTGACAACATGTGATTTTGCATTTGGAGGCTGAGCAAATAATTATTGAGAAAGCAGTGTCCAATGTTGACGTGACTTATTTGACACCATACACTTAATGTATATTCATAAACGATTGTGAGAAAGCTGGCCTCCATACAGGTACAGATACACAGCAAAGACCACAATCCAATGCAGGCTATTGGACAAACTGAAATTTTGACCTGATTATGGCGCTAGATGAAAAGTCAGGGGGTCACCATAGTCCTTAAGATTTATCCTCTGGGAATGATGAATGTCTGTACAAAGTTTCATGGCACATAGACATTTTAGACATTGCCATCCATTGAGCTAGCTGGTGTGGCTAAAATCTAGGTTTCATTCTAACAATCCAATGTAACTACCTATAAATGTTTATAATGTGGCACACACTAAAATGCGACTATCAAAAGCATGTGGTTTTTTTTTGTCACTGGATAATTAACAGAGTGAGACTGCAGTAACATTTGGTTAAAAACACAGATATGATAACGTTCGTCTGGTAGAGACACAGAAAGAGTGAAACAAAAAAGGATCTTAGCTTATGTGCTGTTTCAGCACAAGTGCTGGGCTAAATCTGGCCTCAAAAAGTCTAGAAACACACACTTTTTGCCACTAAGTTTATCACAATTTGAATGCAAAATAATACATAATCTTGTTAGAAACATTTTCCCATATGTTCATTTAAATGGACACTACTGTATGTAATACTATTTAATGATCTTTCCTTTGTTACTTTAACAATCTTCCTGCTGTCTTTGCTGCCATCTTCTCTCTCTTCCCCCCTGTGTTGTATTTCTCTCTTCAACCATCAGCTTTTTCTATTTTGGGGATTTCTGGGACATAAATAAAGAGGTATAAACAACACAATGTTCTGTTGTTTGCCAAAAAGACAAGACTGAATGTGTCTTTTCAAAGTATTCAGGCTTCAACTCTGAACTCTTTGTGTACTTCACTTGGCATTACTCTTTTTCCTTGTTCTTCTTCTTCCATTTTTCTACATTCTGCTTACAAATCCAGCATTTATCAAAGACTTCCTCCGCCTCCCCTCCCTCTCTCTGTCTGTTCCCCTCTCTTGCTCCTCTTCATCCAGGTAAATGACTTTATCCAGTTGAGTGACTTTGTAAGGACTTGGGGACAGGCTTTAAGCTGAGCCCAGCAAAAAGGAAGAACGCAAAAAGAAAGATAAAGAAAAGGGAAGTAGAGAAAAGATTCATTAGAGTTCTTCAGTCCGGGTGCCAAATGTCCTTGCCTTATGCAAAGCAATGACTCATCGTCTTGCTCTTTATATGAATGTCTTGGAGGCTAAAGCCCAAACTAGGGTGGATGTCTAAAATGAAGGTGAAAATATATTTTCTTTATTGTGGAACAGCTGCTGGTATCAGAGAATCCAATCACATCTGAGCACCTGAACTTCAGGCCACTTTTTTAAATGGCCTCCATCTTTCCTCCATAGGAACACTTTCACCATGATGAGTTGTCTGATGTTGTCTGTTCTCTGATGTCTCATCAACCGCTGATGGAATAGGATGGGTTACACACGCATCACCAGGCGTTGCAGTGACGTAAGTAAATGTTTGCTGCCAGCCCAGGTGAAAACGGCATCCTGGGAAGCAGAATGTGAGAAGTTCATGATGTGACATATGGAAATGAGTCTGCCAGTTTGTAGTCTGATTACTGGATATTGATTGCTGGAGGTGTCTCGGCTGCTGTCTGAAGATAAGGGACGGGGTTTGGCATTGTAGGAGAGGAGAAGGAGTAATGGGCAGGAGGAGGTCGAGAGTCGAAACTGTCAGGTTATACACTGCTTACAAATTTTTTAAGCCTATACTGTTATCAATACTTGCTTTTAAAATACTGGCCAATAATCATTTTTAAAAACAAACAATCTTGATTCCGACAGATCCCTTTGATTTTTTTTTTCTTTTAAATGAATTGTAACCAAGACACACACAGAGCAAGGAGACATTTTATAGTCAACTTAAAATCAACTTGTCAGTCCCCTCTGGTGGACAAACTATGTAATGGTGAATTGCAATTTCTTATTACTTTTCGTTCACCACATACATTAATACTGATATATCTGCAATAAACTAATATCGGCCAAAATATCAGTCTGTCTAATTTATTGCTCTAGCTCTAGTATCGAAAACTGAGTAGTACAGAGAGTTGGCATTGAATATCTGGACAGAAAATGTCCATTAGAATCAATGTGAGGTATCCAAAAAAAATGTTTTGGTATCAGCACTGAAAATTAGGTACTGATTGTCACCGGTATTGATAACTTTCAAACCATACCCAGCCCTATGTACGCGTGTATCTAGTGATATTCCACAAATCAGAAAATTATGGAAGATCTCAATGCATCCTGGGTAAATATGCTCCTCTAGTGAGGGGTTGATCTCACTGAAGTCCAGCTGAGATTGGAGGATTGATTGGAATGTCACTTTGGATGGTGCCGCAGAGGAAGAGCTGTGGGGAATGAAGGAGGGCTCGTTAAACCGCACAGCTCTGAAAGTGTCAAGAGAAGGGTTGGCCATTTGACAATTACAATGTTTACTTTAAATGTATTTACTTTAAATTTCCAACCAACACCAACCTTAATGCCTCATAATATTTGTGTGCTTCACCACAAACTCCCTTCCAGTTTTAATTGTTAGAGTGCGGGCTTGGGGCTCCTAACAACTTCTTATGAGATTAATTAAGCTTAAATTTGAACAGTAAAAGGTTTGTTTGTTACAGACAAGGTCATTATCGGGCATTCAGTGGTAATGTCATCATAAATGGAGCTCATTACAAAGACTCCCAGGAGTCAAAGAGGCAGGAGGGAATCCTTTTGTCTGGGGTCACCATGTCCTGTTTGATGATAAATGCACCCTGAGGAAATACTATACATTGGGCTTCTCATCATATTATTTTGTTGACTTACTTCATACAGCCAGAGCTCGCACACAGTAGTCCAACGGACACTATCACAAAAGTAGTGACTGAAATAACATCTCAAACAGAGGTGATCAATCCCAGTTTACACGTGCACCACTCCAGTCAATATTCCCATTGTCTAACCACTCTGAAGTGTAAATAGAAACCATGGGAACCAATGCGCCAAAGTCTGACATTGTGAACTTCTGTCTGGCCTGAAAGCTCAAAATGTCATGTGGATTTCAGGTTTTTAAAGAGGACGACTGCAGTCCTGGCCTGGGTTTTGATTCATCCTGGACTGTGGATAAACACAGTTGGCTGGTCGATTGGCCTTTAACCAGGTGAACAGATCCTGTCTTAACAAGTTGTCCGGGTGTCTCAGATCTATACGCTAATTAAACCCGTTGACTTGCCTGTGAATTTTAAAGAGGACATAGTCGGTATGGAATAAGCTTTTGAGAAAGATGCAGAGAGAGAGAGAGAGAGAGTTCTGACCTTAATCTCTCGCTGTAGGACAAACATTAACTTCAATTTCACACATTCATTTCAATCAAGTTCTTTCCAGCAAGGGCACAGGTGCTCACTTTGGATTAGAACATTTGGTTAACAAGAATCACTGATATCCTTCACATCCCAGGTCAATGTAGTGATTGATTTGGTGACGCTGATGTATAAGACCTAACCCAGGCAGCATGGCAGTTATCAAAATGTGACTCTCAGAGAACTGAGAACTCAAAGGATCCTACTAAGGCAATAAGACCTTGTGGCATTATGTCATTTCATAAAGACCTTATCCACAGCAGTTTTAAACAAGTTGCTGTGTATGCTACTGAATACCGCTCAACAGCTGCCTCGCTGCTAAGAGATATTAATTAAGCTTTTACTAGCTGGGCTGTCCTCTCAAGGACAAGTAGGACATATAATCAGGAATCACTCCATCAAGATTTAAATGAATAATTAGATGTCTGAGGTGTTATTGTAGATTTATTATGCTATGTTCAACAGCACATTTTAGTAATACCTTTTTTGTCTCAGTTTGAAACCTGCACGACAGCTTGAAATCTGTAGTAATGAAAGTAGGAGCAGTAAGAAAAATTGGCAAGCAAATGTTTATTAACCCATGTCCTCCTTTGTTGAGCACAATGTATTGTATTTTAGGGTCACTGTATAATAAGTGACCCAAATTTGTATACTTTGTCCAGTTTAAGAGACTATTCTTGTTTGAATAAAGACACCACTATGGCATCGCTTTAATTAAAGTAACACAAATATGTTCCATACTTTTTCAGTGAAGCAGCTCTAAAATATAATAAGAAAACATTTAAGTGCCTTATTATAATTCTTCATCCTAATTACTAAATGTTTAGTGCTCATTAAATCTCGTTCCCGTTAATCACGCCACCCTCTACTGTAGCTCTGCTAATTAGCTGCCAGCGAGCATTACGAGTATGTGATGGGCAGATTCTCATTCAAATGTCTACCACACCATTTTTGACCCTCGCCCATTTTTCTTTCAAAATTCAAAGACCAAAGTTGACAAACGTTGTTGTTAACAACGCAACACTGACCGCTCCAGGATCTTGAACATCTTATTATGCAAAACTGATGCTTACAGCTCCAACATTGTGTTCTGTAGTTTACTTTGTTCACACGAGTAGAACCTTACAATATACTTCTGTTAACATTTAAGTACACACTAACTTTTTGCACACCTTCTAGGCCTCTACCACTAAAATGTGTAATTTTACTATCCCCATGTGGCCATTTCTCTACACTGCAGATGGACAAAATCAACTGGCATGTGTTTTATTTTTCCAAGCAAGCTCCCTGTTGCAGTTAATCTAACTTAATGCCATACCATGCACTGCCTTTTTACGTTTTTTAGTTTTAAGGTTTCCTGAAATGGACATTAAAGGGCGTTTCTACATTTTCTGATTTGTGGCAAAAAAAAAATTTCTTCATGCGTTTGGTACAATATCTAACGGTTCTGTAGCATACTCTACGACAACACCAGAACACAGAAGTCAGGCTTTAAAATCTCAAGGTCTAAGGTCAGAGTCACAACACAGAATAAAATATAATAAAATAAAGTAACCTGGCTTTATTATGGCATTTTTTCTGCTGAGTCCTCTTAGTGAGGATTATTGAGCCAGTAGTTGTACTATTACTGCTACAATAAAGACATCTAGTGTATCTGTTGCCATGGCTCCTTGTGGCAACAGATACAATAGAGAAACACTACTTATTATTTGAGAAAAGATTTTAATGGTGAGTTCAGGGATTTGTAATTGAGGCAAATGTGAGTAATGAGGCTAAAGTGTAAACAGCTAAATGTTTTGTTTGTAAAAGGAAAGATCATTAACCAACATGCTCATGAATGAGTCTCATTGGGAATATTTCCAGAGTCAGGAGAGCATTTTCCGAAATAGTAATAATAATAATGACGATAAATGCAAACTGCACACAAAGTCTAAACATGTTTAAATTATACAGCAAGTGTTTTTTAAATTATTATTGAGGGGAAAATACCTTTTGTAATACTTTTGGGGGATAAATGTGAAGCTGAACAACAATACTTGCAATATTCAAGTTAATTAAATAATTGTACTGTCAATTGTCTTCAGGTTTCTAGGTATAGTGGACATATAACATATTAATTGCACTTAACTAGTGTTGGGTGACATGACAATATACGCTGTGTAATATTTGTCAACGATCCGAGATTTTGCCATACCATTTATACAGAGGTTGCTTTCCCTTATATATCTGGTTGTATTAGGCCATTGGTGGCAGTGTTGCAATTATATGAGCGTCTCTGCTTCATGGCACTGTTGGATTTACAGGATTCTGGTCTTAAACCAACGTACTTAATATAATTGTATTACATTGTCAGGTTTTGAATTGATTCAATTAGCCAAAAACATTTGGTTATTTTATGAGTAATTTAATTTCCGGAAGATTTGTTGCCCACCACCACACGTAACTTTAAACACTATGGCTGTGTTGTTTTCTGTAGATGTTAAGAATCAGAAATAACATGTCCTTTGTTTTGTGGGTTTAAGAAAAAAACAAAGGAGAAATGTCTGATTACATCAGTTGGCAAAACTGCCAATCGTAGATGTATATAAATATACAGTGTATATATATATATATGTGTCTATATATATATATATATATATATATAT
>JAVQJD010106470.1:0-23409 GCA_036023655.1 Nannoperca australis
CACACACACACACACACACACACACACACACACACACACACACACACACACACACACACACACACACACACACACACACGATTGTATTAATTCAAGTGCTGACCTGCAGCGAGGTGTGAATCTGCTGGAACACCTGCACATGTTCATTTGTATGATGCTGACATTCATTCACAAGACAAAAAGATTGTTTTTAAGGTAGATTTTAGAATACGTGAGAGGACAGATTTATAGATTTATTTATTTTGTTTGTATTTGTTTTCATAAATCAGATCATAAACAGCAGGAAATGCTGATCTTGAGGATTTATGACCCTTTTGAGGGTCTAACAGCCACACTGGGGTTGTATTTACTGCAGGACTGCACCGAGGTTTTGTGCCAGTAAAATGGACAACAACAGGACGCGTTTGGTCAAATTGGTGTGCTATGACTGAAGCAGCCAGTAATACTCTGGCAGTGTAGACCAGGACTGCAAACAATCATCAGTGAGGAGAAAACGCCGGACGCCAGTTGTGGTACCTGACATCAGAGAGATCCTGCTTGACTGGGATGTAGTGGACCCAGGGCTGGAGCTGCGGGTAAAAAAACTCCTGCCATTCATCCCCCACGTGGAACACCAGGGAACCGCAGAAGAAGAGATGTTTGAAGCGGAAGCTGGCTGCCACGCCTCGGAAGTTGAATAAATACCTGCAAGGACACGACAGGGGCAAGGAGGCACTGTTAACACTGCGTGTCGTCTGGAGCCGACTCAAAGTACATCGAAGTGTACAAACGGAAGCGGCTGAAACGCAGATGTGCAAATTGCATTACTGAATGCGTGGCGCCGGTCTGATGGACAGTGTGGACTTAACTGAGTGACGACAACACGACATGTGATGAAAACTGCACTATGCATTCAAATGGACATTCACTAAAGATGGTGCAGTCTAAAACAAGCGGCCGTGTTCAAAGTCACAATCCAGAAATCCAGCTCACTTGTATCTGCAGTGATCGATCAGTGGGATTTCTTTGGCTGGCGGTCTCCCCAGTGTGTCCTAAAGGAAAAGGAAACATTAACACAGACTGACTTTCAGATTGTTGTTCAGATTGATGTGTTTGACGCTGGCATGGCGTGGTTCCAGTACGACTGACCCTCTCAGACTTCCAGGCCTGGTTTTTTGTGTACTCTGCATCCACCAGCTCTGGAGCGTCTCTGGACAGAAGGACCAGAGGGTCGCGCTCTGGGCTGGTCCTATCAAAGACACGGAGACGAGAATGAGAACGCAGCGGCACAGAAAACAAACGGTAAGGAAATACATAAACCATGATTCACAGGACTGACGAGACCTGGAGCCTCTGAAGAATCCTCTGGACTCCTTCTTCTTCCATGGCCACTGTGCTGCAGACCTGCCACAACACATTAGATGGGTAAGGCACACTGAAACCACAAACGTCATAAGCCATGGCTGCAAATGGTTATTATTTAAGTGTTCCATTGTTCCTTTCTTATTTATATCATTAAATGGCAAAAATATTCATCAAAAACAAATGTGTCATGACATCAGGCCATGACCACATATTACATAAAACAACTACTATATTTCTTTGATAAATAAACTAAAACTAGTACTGAATGATCAAAGTTGGTTGGTCCATTCACAATTACTCTGCCCGTTACTTTATCTGTTAATCAGGTCACCAATTATTTAGAAAATTGTCTATAAAACAGCAGAAAATAGTAAAAGCAAAATGCCCATCACATCTTTGGGCCACAATGAATGGATTTGTCATCTCTCCATGATTTTTATATTTGTTAGCAGAGTGCCTACCACCGCATGGACCACCATTGTTTTTTCATTCTTACATTCACGTGTCATTTCCCTCTTCTCTCCAAGGTGCTACATCTTACTTTTTAAGGTCATCCCTCATCAGATCCCATCTCCCCAGTCCCGTGGGGTATATGGGCCACACCGCAGGCCCACCCTCCCAAAACGTCCATGCAGGGTACATGATGTCCTGGTAGTCTGCCGTCTGCTCATACAGGTGTCAAGAGCAGTTGTTGCATTTAACAAACACTCATGTGCGTTTTTTAAGTGTGCATAAAAAGGAATGCCTAGACTCTGACCTTACTGAAAGAGAAGACAGGCAGGGTAGGCTGCACCCAGTTGGGCACTTGAGGGTAGTCCCTTACATTTACCACCATTTCCAAGTCTGGTAACCTGTCAATCACCTCCAGGATGAAATGCTCCACCCCACTGCACCTGAAAACAGGAAGCAGGTTTAGGCAGTGCAAACCAACAGCTGTGTGTGAGGATTATCGTATCAGGTGCTTTTTCTCCTTACCTGGCAGGAAACATACAGTTGTGATCTCTGTACAACTTGTGTCCGACGATCTGGTAGTGGGTGCCCACCCCTCGTTGGACAGTCACAGCCATGACATCCTCAGAGATTCCCCCTTTAAAGGGCAGCAAGTCATGTTGTAGGACACTGAGACAGGAATCAGAGGCAGAAGCAGAGCAAGAGAAACACCATCACATGCAGCAGTGACCAGTGTGTACTAAGTTTGGGGGGGAAAATCGGCATGTGTTTAGAAAAGTATCGTAAAAAGAAGGTGAAGTTATAATAAATGAAGAAAAGCAAAAACACAATGGCATCACACCCACCTTAGATGGCAGCTGCAGTTGACGGGGTTGCACGGAGTGTACCCTTTAACAGCATCAGCAATCCTGTCTCGAATTGTTTCCCACGGTTTCTCTACAAATAATTGAAAACTGCGTCAGAATAATCACATCGGACCAGTCCTAGAATTTACAAAGGGGTCATGACACTAAGAACACGGTTAGGAAAGAGATCGGAACCCCAGAGAGGCTGCCCCAGACCCGGCTAGTGGCTCCGCTGTCCTGCATTTAGCAGCTTTAGCCTTATATTCACCGTTACACATAGAATATCATGAAATAAAGTTACAACTGCAGCATAAATATATCATGTGTGACAAATGGCTCGAAAAAAGAGTGCATTTATCTGTCTGAATAAATAATATCAGCACATTAGTTGGCGCTTACTAGCCTTAGCAGACCTGTTGCCAAAGCCACGCCCAGCCTCAATAAATATAACCATCTTAATTAATACAAATATTATTTAACACTTATAATGTGAGCGAAAATGCTAACTTTTCACCGCATTTCATGCTAGCCTTAAAGTTGGCAAACGGCTAGCACAGGTGAGTTAGCTCGTAGGCTAGTTGGCTAGCCCGTGAAGTAATGAATGACTCCAGCACCAAAAGTTACCTGAAGTAGCTACAGCGAAAGAAAATGCAGAAAAGTCTTACTACCACTTTGAAAACAGTTTGATGGGTTGCCCTTTTTTAAAAGTGTATTACCTGATGCTGAAACCAAACATATATCATAAACCTGAAACAGTATTAAAAACCTCCACAGCCAAAAGCGTTCCATCTTCCCTCTATCCTCCAGCTTTGTCTGAAGGGGAGAAACAAAGCGGCGATCTGTGATCTGTTACTTATGACTGAATACCGTCATTACGGTAAAGCGCACAACAAAATTCATTTACTGGTTCGACTACCGTAACGTTTGAAAGTTTAGTCCAAACTGGCATTAAAGGGATACTCCTCACAAAATCTGTCTTTTTATATTCACATTCACATTCTGCCCGACTAAATAAATCAACCAATTCTCCGTTCATTTCATAGCACGACATTTTCCTTATGATTCCCTTGATGTGGATCCTGCCGTTGCTGATTAATGTCTGATTTAATCCCCACAGCTTCTCTGTTCTAATTTCTGACTTTATTTCAAGGGCATGAATGACTATCACATGGATGATTGTTCTGCAAATGGATTGTTGAGGTGAGTTTCTCAGTCAGGGAGGGAAAGGGAAAAAAGGAAGAGACCCTCCTAGGAGATTTTGGGCCGTAAGACTGAGTGACGGAGAGAGGAGGAGACAGTAGACAGGTGGAGGAAGGAGGGATATCAAAGGAGAGCAAAAAAGAGAAGCAGAGAGAGAGAAAATAGTGATCATATATTTATGAGAATATTTCAGATTTGAGAGGTCAAATCTGTAGAGGAATTTTTGTTCATCTTTGTACAAGCTTGCACAGCTGAACAACAATGCAGCAAATCTGGCTTTCTCTACTGTCCGGCCTGTGCCTTCGCCTCATTTACCTTTGCAGTGCCGAGGAAGGTCTCGAGTTCCCTAATTTTGACGGGAAGGACAGAGTGCTGGACGTCAACGAGCGCAACTACAAGAAGGCTCTAAAGAGGTACGACCTGCTGTGCCTGTTCTACCATGAACCGCTGCCTGCCAACAAGGGCCTGCAGAAGAGGTTCCAGATGACAGAGCTGGTGCTGGAGGTAAGGAAGAGGGGGACCAGAGGAGTTAGTAGACACAAAAGAGGCCATTAGCACTGATATTGCTTTATTGTGGAATTTGAGTTCATTGCAAAGGTTTGAGACATGGAAAGAGAGCAATCTGAAAAACTGTAATGTCTTTTAACGCCATCTAAAACTGTTCATCTCTCCACATTTCAAAGATGTAGTTGATACCGCGTTCTAATAGGTCACTTTTTGTAATGGGTTTATTAGTTACAACGTATACATTTAGTAATAGTTGGTCAATTTTGGGTTGCCAGGTTGTGAAAATGTGTATCCTTTCTATTTGGTAATATTGCTGTTATAGATGTGAGGAATACATTAATAAGTACTTATTCTCAACTTTCACAAACCATCACAACTAGTGTTGCAATGTTGGATTCACAAGTCTACACTTGTAAATGTGAATAGCTTGTTAATAAATGGACTTCGGTCCAGGTTAAGCAGTCAAACAGTCAAGTCAAGTCAGGGATTTATTATAACATGGAAACCCATTAGCTGTTGTTATTAATGGTTTATAAGTCTATAAAGCCATTTAAAGTAAATTATTAATTAACCATTAACAAAGCCACTAGTTACAATGTATTAACGCTGTAGAAAAGCTGCCTTATTAGAAACTAGTACCATCTGTTGTATATACTGCTATAAACAATATTTTTTTCATCCGGTGCCAAAGTTTGTACTTAGCCAGACTAATAATTCACTTTGATTTCTGAAATACCTGCAAAACGAATGACATTCCCATCAGACTTAACGGTGCCTTGTGTTCGTCCCAATGAGCAAAAAGCGTGAGCGTGCAAAATGAAGATGGTGAAAGTGGTAAAACATCCTGCCTGCTAAATGTCAGCATTGTCATTGTAAGCATATTAGCATACTGATGTTAGCATTTAGCCCAAAGCCCCACTGTGCAGCCTCACAGAGCTGCTAGCGTGTTAACAAATCCTTCATTTTCAGTGACACTGCCACTGACTTCTTCAGGTCCGCAACACCTGAATCCTGCCAAGAGGACGTCATTACGGATGCAAGAGGAGAGAAGGAGTTGTGCCCTGATACATCTGACGTCACTGATAACACAAACATGTTTCAATAAGCCACATCTCAAATCCCCGCGGGTTCAACCTGCAGCCTCACCGCCGTGCTCATTTGACTCTAACCTGTCATAACAAGTGATTGCAGAGTCAGTGATCCCCCTGTTGGAAGAGCAGACATTGAATGTCTCATTCTTCCTCTGTCTCCTTGATGTGTGGAATGTCTGCTTAACCATAAAGTGAGGTGAAGTCGGACTCACAGCAGAGTCAATATTTTACCTGCACACGCTCCTAACGGGCAAGCAGTGCTCCTCTGTGGTTCACGTGTATCCGGGGATTGTTTCTAGGTCATTCTGTTAATTATCGCTTGTTCCCAAAACTCTCTATCTGGCTGTGAACTACAAATAAGTGGCTGTGTTCACTTTCATCCCTGTGCTTCTTATTTATGAGCTAAAAGTATGAGAAAAGGGTTTCCATGTTTTTCACACCTTGAACCTGCTCTCTCATCTAACTCATGCATTCCTGTCATGTCTCATGCACGGTTTGAAACAGAACCCAAATCTCTCGTCTTCAGCCATATTTCTAAATCTGTTTTCCATCCTCAAGCAACGCGAACTGAAAGGCAAGCAGCCCTAACTCACAGCTTCCCTCTAACAAGTCAAACTCCACAGGGGGCTCTCAGCACACACACACACACCTGGCTAATGAAAAGATGTATTGACAGCAACGGATGCCAGCTCAAATACACAGCGTGGAAGTGCCAAGCTAAACGCGAAGTTCAGAGCAGAGGGTGTTGGTGTGAAGTGTTTTGATCCCAGGCTGACCCATGGAGTCTCTGTTGAACAGTTTAGGTGATTTCAGTTAGTCTTTTTCAAGGATAAGGTTATGATTTCTTGGAAATGTGATCTTTCTACATCAGTGGTTCCTCAACTTTTAGCCTTCTAACCCCTCAACATGAAGAAATGTCCACTTGGGACCCCTCGTAACTCGTTTCATATGTTGCTTTTGTAAAGCTTTTTTTGTGTAGCAAAACTGTGTGTTTGTCATCTTTACTATCTTGTTAATCAAAGCACCCACTAAAGAAGAAAGAAATCACTAAAATGTTTCCCACTAAATCACTTCATGTAATTAAAAGTTATCTCCTTGAAACAGCCTATTATGTAATATATAATATAATATATTATATTATTAATGTAATATATTAATACAAATAAAAGAAAAAAAATTCTTTAAAAATCATATGTCATTTGTGTGTTTTTGTAGAGTGAAAACTCCTCAGGACATAAAAACCTCCAAGTTCCCAGAAATAATACAAAGAAGAGGACCTAATTATTAAATAAAGACATCCCCAAACTTAATTTATCCAACATCCCGGCCTGACTCGGTTTTTACAGAATAAAGATTCGAGGTGTGCAATGATGTCCTGTCTTATGCCGACTGACATTGTCTGTGTGAACACCCAGCTCACAGCTCAGGTCCTGGAGAACAAAGACATCGGCTTTGGGATGGTGGACTCCCAGAAGGATGTCAAGGTGGCCAGAAAACTGGGTATGACTCGTGTCACCATATATCATTCTACAGCATCAGTTGCATTACTGTATACTGAATGTCTAAGTTTGGATTTTTGCTTAATTAGGTCTGGAGGAGGTGGGCAGCTTGTACGTTTTCAAGGACGACCGTGTCATTGAGTTTGATGGGGAGCTCTCAGCAGACACACTGGTGGAGTTTCTGTTGGATGTGAGTGGAAAATCTGATTCTGCTACTTTTAAGATGTGTAACCTTGTCAGTAATCCTCAAGCAATTAACAGCTGCAGCCTCGTTAGGATACGTGTAAATGATATAAAAGATGCAGCAGTAACTTCCGTCTCATGTTCTCTTATTAAAGTGATAACCGGTGACATTTTTACATGAATACATTTAAAGGAACTGAAATGTTTAAACAACATAGTCAACGTTACCTAACATAGAAACACAGGACTTTTCCACATTTTGATGCTGTACATTTGAATTATTTCACCTTCACCTGTACTGCCCCCTAGGTGCTGGAAGACCCAGTGGAAATGATCAATAATGCCATGGAGCTGCGAGCCTTCGAAAGGATGGAGGAAGACATTCGCCTCATTGGTTACTTTAAGGGAGAAGATTCATGTTAGTTTACTACCAAACTCATATGTGCTAGTGTGTATATTTTAATGCATTTGTGTTTTCATTAACAAAGATAAGGAGTGTCTGATGGGTTCAAAAACACATCTACAATGTTTCCCTGTCCTCTAAAATTGCCATATTGTTTTCCCCAGATGTTAATGGGATCTAGAGGCTAATGGAGCCTTGTAGCCTAACTAGCTAAAAGGAAACCTGATTCCAGACTGTGACACTCAAACTCAGCCTCAGGAGAGCTTTAAAATAGCTTCTAGTTCTCTGTCTAATAGGTCAAACAGCAATTATAGTTCCTCTCAAAAAAAGGAGAAAAAGTGAGGCAGGGAAGATGCTATCTGGCCCGGTATGACAGTGGCATGAAGTTTCATTATGGAGCCTATTTCTGTCCAGAGATAGGTTGGTCCTTGGTGTGACCTTGTTGGGAGCAGAGCCAGGAGTGCGTTACAAGCGTATAAAACTGCATTAAGGGAGACTTTGTTACTTGGGTGAAGACAGTGCAATCATGATGGGAAATTGAATGAAGCGAGTGGGGTTCACTGCTTGCCTTCCTGATCACATAATGTAGATTTGGCTAGAAATGTGACCAGAATGTGAATAATGAACTTCAACACTTAAATCTGTTTTACTCGGTTTGGTTTCTGTCATTCATTCTCTCTCTCTTGCTCTCTTTCTCTCTCTGGCTCCCTTTTTCTCAGATTACAAAGCTTTTCAGGAGGCCTCTGAGCGTTTTCAACCTTACATCAAGTTTTTTGCTACATTCGAGAAATCTGTAAGTCTTGATGTACAAAAAAAACAACTAATCTGCATTAACATTGATTCCTCTCACATACACATTGGTTGTTAATAGTTTGGCATTTTGGGAAATGCGCATATTGGCTTTTTTGACATCAGACTGACGCATGTATGCTAAATTTGAAGCTACAGCTGGTTAGTTTAGCTTAGCATAAAGCATGGAAACAGAGAGACAGCTAGCTTGACTATATCCAAATGTGATAATATCCACCTACCGTAATGTGATAATTAGCGAACCGTAGAGGTGCTGGTAGGCAGACAAAAGGTGAGCAGGCTCCCCCTGTTTCCACTTGTTATGCTAAGCTAAGCTAGCGGTAGCTTCAGGAACTTTATAATTATTCTTTTTTCAATTTAAAATGCATCTATTTTGGAATGAAACCCTTAAGATCTCGGTTTGTTTAATGAGCTCATTAAACAAAACTAATTATATCCTCCATCCACTCATCAGAAGGGAATCCTGGCATGTTGTATGTTTCAGGTAGCCAAACATCTCTCCCTCAAGATGAACGAGGTGAATTTTTATGAGCCGTTCATGGAGGAGCCGGCCATCCTGCCTGGCAGGCCTCTGTCAGAGATGGACATTGTCGAGTTTGTCAACCAACACCGAAGGTTGGTTAGATGTATAAATGATTAAAGGTTATTTCAACGCTGTTAAAACCTGAAACATTTTATGAAAGTGTGCTCTTTACAGGGCGACACTGAGGAAGCTCCGGGCAGAGAATATGTTTGAAACATGGGTGAGTGGTTGTCCAGTCTTACCAAAGCTGACAGAGTTAGCCCCTGAAACTATTTTGTATACATACATTTTCATAGAATTGAGCTGATTTGAGGTGCCACATTAGGACAACTCCTTTTTGTAAGAAATTACTTTCTATGTAGTGAATCAAACCTATAACACCATGCAGTCTTGTGCCATTAACACTTTTCAATTTCCAGGAGGACGACATGGATGGAATACATATTGTCGCGTTTGCTGAGGAGGAAGATCCAGGTCTGTGCCTTTTCCTTTCTGGTTTTGCAGTTGTTTCCCTTTTTATTGACTTTAGTACCTGAAGATGAGCTGATGGTTCCTCTGTTCTGTCGGCCTCAGATGGCTATGAGTTTCTGGAGATCCTGAAAGACGTAGCCAGAGATAACACCAACAACCCAGAGCTCAGCATCGTCTGGATCGACCCTGATGACTTCCCTCTGGTGCTGCCACATCATTAGCTTACTTTTTTAAACAAAAG
Source organism: Nannoperca australis (assembly GCA_036023655.1). Lineage (NCBI taxonomy): Eukaryota > Metazoa > Chordata > Actinopteri > Centrarchiformes > Percichthyidae > Nannoperca > Nannoperca australis. The sequence continues at coordinate 9,568 of JAVQJD010106470.1, forward strand.
TATCCAAAATCTACCTCAAAATGCATTTGAGAAAGAATATCTACACAAAATTATATTTTAGCAACAACCATATTCCTTTCAAATGTAAAATCGGTCACTGATAGTCAAAGTTAATCTGGTTTGTCTCGCTCCTCCAGCTCACCACTTACTGGGAAAAAACCTTCAAGTTGGACCTGTTTAGGCCTCAGATCGGTGTGGTCAACGTCACAGACGTAAGTAATGGTTACAATCATTAACTGCGTGAAAGTGAAGTGTTTATTAACTCTTACCTTGACTCCATTGGTGCTCTGTGTTCCAGGCGGACAGCGTGTGGCTGGACATGTCCAACGACGAGGACCTGCCCACCGCTGAGGAGCTGGAGGACTGGATAGAGGACGTCCTGTCAGGGAGGGTGAACACGGAGGACGATGACGAGTCTGCTGACGAGCAGGAAGACCCTGACAGCTACGTCACAGAGGGCAGCTACGAAAGTCAGAACCCAGATGAGGAAGATGACAGCGATGACTAACCTGAAGGGTTAGAGCTGGTGTCCTGGAAGTTCCAACATTATCCCTTTTTTCAAATCATTTAAAAGAAGTGAAATTAATAGAAACTGTATGGTTGCTATGGCTAACGTGTTAGAAACTTGTTTCTTATTCACCCATCCAGCAGACATGGCAGAACATTAGCTTTCATTTATTGTCTTGTTTCAGGCCAAATGTTGAATCTAAGTCCACTATTCACCTTCCTTTATTGCTCTGTTTTGGTCTCCACCAACTCCTGATGGAAATACCTGGCTCTTCAGGTGCCAAGTGATCCACTAGCTAACCGCTAACTTTGCTTGTCCGCTGTCTGATGCTGGACAGGAAGTGTTTTTAGAGCTTTTCACTGAAAACAGCTTCCTGAAATGCTGATGAGAGCGGGAAGTGAATCACAACATTAAAGCTGCGGGCCATAAAACCAAAAACAATGAGCCAAAAGACGCTAAAACACTCAATATAGCATCATTAAGGTTGACATAAATGATTAGATAGTTCTATTAATGTGTGTGTGTGTGTGTGTGTGTGTGTGTGTGTGTGTGTGTATGTATATATATCTATGTGGAACTAAATGACAAATGTTTTTGTTCTTCTAAGTAGAATAATTGTTTTCTTGTGAATAAAATGATTAGTTTGTATATTAAATGTTAATAGACCTGAATTATAAGAACAACAAAGAAAAGTATTCAAAGCACTTCTTTGGAAGTGAAAAGAACATTTTCATGATGTAAACAGTGTGAATAAAAGTACACGACTCTATGTGCATCTTTTGATGTGAATCCCCTCTGCTGCTTTGAAGGTGTGTGTTCTCTCGCTCATTAAGAAGGTCCAGACTGCTCAAGACAGCAGATTGGCACATTTTCTCCTTCAGTCAATAAGCCTTTTCACCTTGAATTATTCAAACATCAGTGAATAATTCAGCATCATTATGCCTCCTAATGGGAGAAGGGACCTGGACAGTAAGGCTGGGGAAAGTCAGGGGTGAGGGAGTTGGGGGGAGACAGGCTAAAAGGCTGCCCACCGGGGCCCAACAAACTGAGTACAGAGCAGACACACTCCTGCTGAACTCATACCGCTGGACATGAATTAATAATACATGGCCATGCAAGACTCATTATTCCCCTGGAGGCCGATGTGATGCAGTGTGTAAACAGGATGTTTGTATCGTGGTGTGGGACTAACACAGAGTCCATGCCATAGCTGAAAGATGAGAACATTCAGCTGTGGGTGTGCATTTAAACGTGACCTGAAGTGCGCTGTCTCCTGAGGAAAAGAAGCAGACAGTGTCATGGTGCAAGCGTTGTGAAGTTCTCCAGGGCCTTCAGGTTACATAATCCTGTGAATGTCAAGTGTGATGGTGTTTTACATGAACACTGACTAAATGGAGGGCAGGAGGACTTATTTCTCACAAACACACCTCCTTACTCCCGAGAGAGGAAGGATGACAGCAACACACAGGGTGTGAGATTCAATATAAAACAGCAGCTAGAACAAAGAAAAGAGAGGAGTGAGATGCATTAAGGTGTAGATTTCTGCTCAAAACTGAAGCCACTAGAAGATAGAAGGATTTTCCCTCATGCCTCGCTCTGCACATAACCAAGTCATTATCAAACAAATAGAAAGGGAGAAATGAAGGGAAGAAAAACATTCCATTTAGATGCAAATGCTCCTCATTTTGATCTCTATCCATCCCTCCCCTCCTTGTCCTGGTCCTGCACAGAGCACGGGAGGGGGATTAAACCGAGGACAGATGAGTTCCGACAGGCGGCCTCGCGCCTTGGGCTCGTGGAGGGATGAGGTTGTTTGTTTTCAGCACTGGACACTGACACTGACATTCATTTACCCACAAGGCCCGGCTGCGCCACTCTGACAGGCTGATGGCAAGCCAATTACCATTGAGCTTCATGACAACAAAAAGCCACCATAATAAGGCCAAAAAAATACGGAATTTTGCTCCGGCATGTCACACAGCAGGGCCACACGCTTAATGGGCAGGGACAGAGGAGATGTTAGCAGGCCTGCAGCCGGGGCAACAAACTAGTGCATATGGAGATGCTGAGGACTAGGTGTGGACACTGCACACTTAAAACCGCAAGAGAATTTCCACAATTCTTTATAAAATGCTGTAGACTGTCACACTTTAGCTATGCAGTTTTAAAGAAGTTTCTAATCAGTATATGGTAAACGTCATTGTTTTCTACGGAAGGAGAGAATGGCCGCGGTCACAAGATTTGTACTTGTTATTTCCAGATCACAAGTTTAGCATCTCTTTTTCTCTGAATAAGTATAATTTTCTTTCGATAACAGGATAACTATAAAAACACAGGAGGTTGTTTTCTCAATATAATGTGATAATTAACATTGTCTCAGCAAACAACCTGTTGTTTTCCAGAGACAACAAAATAAAGGTTAATCAAGTCATGATCTTGAGATAATGGGGTAAAACAATGATTATGTGCACAGCTGTTCTTGCCTTCCATAATATGAACTATTTTCAGGTGCAAATTAATTAAAATTTAAGGGATTTTCTTTTTACCTCTGACCTACGGAAGCCAAAAACACCTGTGGACGCAACAATCATTATATCACAAGTTCATTATCTTGTCATTTTTGGGGGGCATTCCTTCAAGCTTCTTTACTGAACAGAATTTGGGTTTATTTAGTTTAATTTTAGGAAGTCAGTTTGATGTTTTCAAGTGAAAGTTCACTAAATTCACTTCAATATGTAGATTAAAGTATTTTCAAAGGATTATCAGCTCAGTCTAGGGGAGTTTAAAGAAGTAAAACCTTTCTAAATTTACAAAATAATGTTACATGTACCCCTTCATTTTTCAATTCAGGTGCAGCTTCAGGGGTTCACCCCAAACATGGAGATAATTAACGGAGCAATTAATAGAGAATGTAACATGTCAAGGTTTCTAATGGATTATATGCACGGTTAAAGGTCTTATATAAAGGGGTCAAACCCCCTGAAAGAGGTTAAAACCCCATCAAATTTATCACAAAAAAAGACAAACATTTCTGAATTGACACATACTTAAAAGATTAAGACCCTTCTAAGGTATAAGGACAATTATAAGGAATCATGGACCCCTTAAAACACGCAGTTAATCAATGAAAATAAAATCTGAGCATATAATCCATTAGACCTTAATATACTACAATATATTAAATGATCCATCAATTATACCTTTAAAATCACATAAAAGGTAAATAAAGTACCTTAATTACATCATTTTTAAAATTGAGGGATTTAGTTTCATTATGTTTATATGTCACTTGCTTATTTATGTCAGGTTTAGGTGTCAGTGCCTAAAAATCTTCTTTTCACATTCACCATTTTGCACAATCAGCAAATCCATTATACAAGCCTCAAACAAAAAGACACAAAAGGCCTCAATAAACCAGAATGCAATGCAGTCTTAAAACGCTTTGTTTTTTTTTTCTGGTGTAGGAAATCACAAACAGGTAAAAGTAAAAGTAGAAAAGCTGTAAATCAAAACAACAAGGCGTCATACTCATTTGTTTTCACCTGCTTGGAATATCCAAGGTGACATCTGCAGCGGAACTGAGTGGTTGTGAACCTGCTTCAGTGATTTGGCTTGTAAATATGGAGGCAGTTCCATTATCAAAAGGTCATAGGTCAGGGGTTCAGCGACTTTGATTTACTTCCTCCACATCCATGATAAACGCTTCTGGGTAAGTGTTCCTACTAAATACCCCAAATGTAAATTTGACATCTGGACACTATTAAACCCGTACGGCAGATTGGCCCTCAGAAAACTGAGTCTAATAAAACTGAGTCTAATAAATCTGACACGAGAAACAAAAATGACTTTTTGGAGACAAATCGGGGACATTAAGTCCACAATACAATCCTATACAGCAGTTTTACAAATGTTCATAGAAATGTTTATTTTTATTTTCTTTACAAATGCTAATGCTGTGAAAGTGAAGCATGTCTTACATTGCAATGTCACGTCATCGTCATAAAGCTGTCCAACAAAAACCAAACCCATGACTGAGGACTGTAACCTGGCAACAGCATGACAGATGGTGGTGATGTGGAGGAGAGGGCTTGTGAACTGGAATAGCATACATACATACACATACACACACACACACACACACACACGCTTGTTTACATAAATAGATACAGTGTAAAAACAGGAGGCACAGTAACATTGGGATCATACAAAGTTCATCTGTCAGTAGGTTCAAAACATGACCAGGTGCTGGAAAATAAGATATATGCTGTCATTGCATTACGCAAGAGACAGCAAACGTGTTAGTTTCAGTTCTTACCAGGTGGTTTAACAGTTACAAGTTTACAGTAAAAGAATGTTTTAGCTAAAATGAACAGCATCTTTATGTTTTAAGTGGCAACATGTTGCTGCCGCCCTCAGGCACACAAACCGACAATATTAGGTTTACCAGCCAGGGGGCAGTAGGGGACAACCCTGCTCACAGCCTTATTAAAGACTTATTGAGTGAGTTATGCATGAGCTCAGTGTGATTCTCTTTTACCACTTTGGTGAATTTACCAGATCAGTTATGACGGGGACAGAGCAGTCGGATTTGAGTGCTGTCAGAATCCAAAAGTGACGCTTTAGTGCCATTAGCTTAATTGAACTGTATTTTCCCGGCTTTACGAGACGGGCTGATACATTGGGTGAAAGAAATGATCAGAAAAATCCCTCCCGAGTCTTCCATTGAAGTGGCTGACCTCGAGGGATTTGCTGAGCACGTTTGTCAGACAACAGAGGTGAGTCAAGGTAGTAAAGGAAAACCAGACGGTCCAGTTGGGAAGGAGGTTCCACCCTGCTGCAGCTCTCACTACTGATACTGTTGATTCATGATCATCTATCATGTATTCTAGTAACATAAGGAAACCCTGCGAGCCCTGAAAGATAGCATACTTTAAATACTGTAAATTCTCAAATAGTGACCTACATTTAGAGATTTCTTGTCTTAATAAATTCAGTATACGGTACATTTCCACATTCTGTCAGTACAGCAAGTCTTTCTCTCTGCCTTCTCCCCCAAACGATGTCAAGCAGCCGTGAATGAAACTCAACACTTCCTCCAGAATGTTTCCACAACAGGACCTTCGTTGCCAAAATCAAAGTCTTGCAGCCTTCCCTTATTAGGTAGGCTTTTAATGTGAAAAACACCAGGAAGTGTTGAGTTTTGGTGACGATATCTTAACGACAGGAGAATGGCAAAGAAGTAATTTATGTGTCAAAACATTATTTCTGTTATTTGATTAATGAACATCATGAGTGAGCTGATGTTTGTTACTTGGCCTTTCTTAGGTTTTATTTCAACACTGGCTTCTGTATGAGAATTTATGGTATTTAGATTTTCTGCTATGTGACCCACAGAGGCAGATTCTGCTGTGCAGTGATCAGTAGTACTTTTCACTTCAGACATCGTGGCTCTGTCTCTCCTCCTCGCTGCCTTCCTTCTCCACTGTTTCAGGCAGATACGGCAGACATGAAAGCCCTGAGAAGGTTACTGAACCGATGAGGCAGGGCAAATGTTTTCGGGCATGCGTCCACCTCTGAGCGTCTCTTATGATGTGGTTCATTCTGAGTTCACCCCGGTGTTTAATGTGGCATGAGTGTGTTGTTCCCAACTGGAGTGGAAATATTAAGATTTTGCTCCATTGCACCTGGAGAGGAGTCGTGCACCAGAACAGCTCCTAGCGTCCCACTTTGGCTAATAGAATTAGCACTCAGGGGTGCTACCATTCGCCTTAGGCTGGACATGTGGCGGGCTGGAGATTGACATCTTAACGGTTAAGAAAAGTGTTCATACAGAGCTCTGCAGACCCCCGGAAGTTGTGGTGAGAGGAAAATAGTCCTTTTGAATGTTCCAACCTTTTTAGGCATGTTCTTTTCATTTATAAACATACATAAATGTGCATTTAATGCAAAGTCTGGTTAAAGTTTAGTTTCATCTTTTTGACAAATGCATTTAATTTGGTTTCAGAGAGAAAGAAACCCACTTCTTTGTCTGTTGATGTCCAAAAGAGCATCCGAATACTTTCAAATGTTGTTCAAAAGACGGCGACACAGGAAGGATATTTTTGTCATGTGTTTCCATCAGGCTTCAAAGATCTAAATCCAAGTCACGCCATGTTAATCCTTAGTGGTTTGTCTGTCTATCTGTCTGTCCCATGGAAATAAAGGAGTGACCGAGACAGCAAAGTCTCTGTGGGGATGTCAGGAACCTCCAATGATCCCCATCTTGTTTGGCTACAGCATCTCAAACAGAGCAGGAGCGAGTGATTGTGTTGACACATGATGGCGCGCGCGCACACACACACACACACACACACACACACACACACACACACACACACACACACACACACACACACACACACACGCACACACACACACACGCACACACACACGCACACGCGTCCGAGGCCTCTGAGTCAAACTTCCGCGAGCATATTCCCGCCACAATTCTTTCTTTTGTTTCTGTCCAAACCAAACAGAAAAAGATCAGTATATTCAAACATGTGTGTAATATATTCATATATAATATGTAAAAATTCCAAAAAAGTACAAATAAAAACTTCAAACCCAAAATGCAAACATTTGAGAGCAACAAAACAGGGAGGAATAAAAAAAACTAAAGTTTGGAGTCCTACACGGAGGTCTCGGACTGTAGCCGCAGGACAAACTTGTGTGACTTGGGGTCGATGTATTCCTCGGACATCTGGATGTACGGGATCTTCTTCGATGTCATCACCAGGCTGAAGTCCACACACTTGAGCACGAAGACGGAGCCGTCTTTCAGGCCACTGGTGACCGATGCCTCGCTGATCAGCGTCCACTGCCGGGCCAGCCAGTGGTCCCGGCTGTACTGCAGGGTGGGACCCGGGGCCAGGTAGCTCTCAAGGAACGCCTGGAGGGGGATTATATACAATACGCTTTTGTCATATCTTAGAATAAAAAAAACTGTCCACGCAAGCAGCAACCACATGAAACCCCTCAAAAAACGATGAACACAAACATGAGTGTCGGAGGTCTGACCTTGGGCGTCATGTTGTTGGTGATGCAGAAGGCCAGGTGCTGCTGGATGCTCTCCATGCTGTGGCAGTGCTGCTGCTTGGTGGTCCTCAGGTACTTCTGCAGGGCGCGGGCCATGGATGGGAAGATGGCTTGTGCTGCCTCTCGCGGGTCCATCACGTCCCCTGGAGCCTTCTTCTGCTCCTCCTCCTGCATGCGCTTGATATGTGTGAACGCCTCCTCTACTGCCACCACCAGTCTGGGAGGAAACAGCAGGCAAAGCTTTGGTTAGTGCCTTATGGTGGAGTTTTAGCATAACCGTCCTGATACTTTTTTACCCCTTCTTAATAAAAAAATATGAATTATAGCTGCTTTAAGTGAACTTTCTGTTTTAAGTAATCTATTCAGTTTCCTTTGATATACTAGAAGCACCTACTTTATCATCAAACAGTCTCATCAAGAGGAAGGAGAAACTAGTGAACAGGGACACCAACTGTCACATGTGACAGAGGAAGGACCCAGCCATGAAAAGTAGCCCCTGCAAATCTTACACAACCAGCAGTGGAGCTTCACTCTGAGCTGGTACGAGCGGGACTCCTGGCTGGAATATTGTTTGTTGAGAGTGCATGGTACATAGAGTGCACAGATTACCTTGCTCTGCGCTTGCGAACGCGCCTCTCGTGCTCTGCGTCCTCGTAGTACAGCTCGTTGTGGCTGGTGTCTCTGCGGCGGGCAGCGGCTGCGATCATGGCTCTGGACTGGGAGTGGGCCAGTCCTGCTGCTGCATTGTTCCCCGGACCTGTCGTCAAAAACAGACGAGACGGAAACAGCTACTGAATGTGTATTTGTCTCGCTTGTTCTCACAGGTAAAGGGCCTTAGAGACGAAGGTAAAGGAGTGATGACACAAAGTGTAATGTGCTTTCAGAGCGGAGGGGTGGATTATTAATGCACATAAACCTCGGTCCATTTCCTTTTATCACCAGCGATATATAAACTCCAGGATCTGATGTGAATAACAAACAAAGTCGTAATTTCTAATTGTTCTGAGCACTGCGATCATTGTAGATCTAAAACACCCTGCTCACCCACATGCGGCTATTGAAATTCAAACATTCCTTTTACTCTGCCACTTGGTGCCTTCAGGAGGAATCCAATTAAACAAGTGTCTCTGGCAACTTCAAAACTTAGCATTTTTGGAATTAGGCTAGGAGGCTCAGACCCTGCCTGATGTTAATGCAGGTTAAAAGAAGGTAGCGCTGGTGAATTATTAATGCGGGGCAGGGATCCTGCACGAACAGAATAATTCATAGACGGAGAGGGGGAGGGAGTTTTCAACACACCCTGCTCTTGGTATTTCCGCACTTGAAATTTATGTGTGAGAACTGTTATGCTAAAAAGGAATGTTTTGGCCGTCAGAAGCAAGTAAACGTAGAATTTTGCACGTTAAAGATTTGAAATGCCTAAATAAAAAGAAATCAAACAAAGAAATAAAGTGAAATACAATCAGGCCAAAAGCAGTACTGTTACTTTGTTAACAACAACAGTGACGGAATGTCATATCGTCATCTTCTGATTGGAAGATTCAAATAAATAATACTCTATATAATAATATTCTATATATATATATATATATATATATTCAAAATATCTGTGTTGTGATTAGATTTCATTGGATGGAACATTCACATCACAATAAAAAACTATTCATTCAGTTATTAATGACCAAAAGTTGTTTGGTATTTCATTTTGTTTCTTTGATTTGTTTCTATTTAGGCATCTTAAACCTTCCATATTCCAGAGGATTTCTGTGCAAAAGACACATTTAATCCGCTGGAATTCATTTTCAATCCTCTGTATCTAGAGCTGAGAAAACAATATGGAGACCAAATAGCTTGTCAGGCATCATAAAATCACCTGATCCCATTTGGATGCAGTGTAATTGAGTGTTACGGCCTCTTTGCGCCCAGGGCTTCACCACTCTTTAATCAAGACAAAATTATTGTCTGTCCCTGCGTTCGACTTATTTATTACAATGGCCGTGCAGCTGGAGAAAGAAAGAAGGAGTGGGAAGTAAAAGCTCCAGACAAGAGAGAGAGAGAGAGAGAGACAGAGGTCCCTGAGCAGCTGCTGCAGGAGGAAAATGAAGGAGGATGAGACACGAGAGAGAAATGACAAGACCGGCAGCATAATAGCTATTGATTTATCAGCCATCTCTGAGACCGTCTCCCAATAACATCTGAGAGGGGGGAGAAGAAAGGAGGGAGACGAATGGCAGCAAAAAAAGAAAAAAAGAGGGAGTCTAGTTAGTGCACTTAAACGAAGCTTGAGTACCCTTAAGGGAGAGCAATAATTTAATAGAGGGTTAGTGTTACATTCTGCCAGCTGTTGTGAGGACGACTTTGAACTTTTTCATTTTTTCATCAACCTGTGGCATGCAAAGAGTGAAGAGGAGTGGGGAAGAGGGAGTGGACCCACAGTGTGTGACATTACGTGTGTGTGAAAAGGACATGAACAGGGGATAGAGATTCAAGCAGAGCTTTTATAAAGTGAGCAGCAGTGTGTGAAGGTGCTGTAGTTAGTAGCAGCGTTGCCTTTACTTACTGTCCAAAAGGTAGGCTTTCAGTTTGGCTCTAAAGATGTCTTAAAGGGTTAGCATCAGTGTAAAGAGGCACATAAGGAGAGGAGAAAGTCAACATTCAACTGCTCCCACCTGCTCAAAAGGTACCAGAAGGTGCAGATATCAAATAACCACATGAGTAGTTTTGCATGTTGTAGCACATTAACTACAAATCACCTATGCTTTATTTGACTGTCGACAATTTTCCAATTAAGATTCTGCAGATCGATTTCCTTCCTTCAAGGCAACCATTTGTTTCAGCACATTCCAGTACAGCACGAAATCAACTCGCAGAGACTTGAAATGTGCTTTGGATGGGTAATCTGTCACAGGTGATGCGCAGAAAACTTGAATCATTGTTGCGTGTTTTGGAGAAAAGAATATTCACGTTTCAAGTCGCTGCAAATGCCAAACAATTCTCAGGTTCCTGCTTCACAAATGTGCATATGTGTTGCTTTTCTTAGTCTTCTGTAATATCTGGTCAAACAAAACAAGCATTTTCAATATGTGAAACAAATCTAGTGATTAATCGATAATGAAAGTCCCTGGTTTCAGCTCTAGTTGCATTACAGGTGAGCTGAGAGGTGAATTTTATATCATAGTGAAATAAGTGGAAATCAATGGAAGCATCAACAGCAGACATGAAATCAAAAACTGTAATTAATGAGCAAAAACACACAAGAGCGCCAATATGTTCTTTAAACAGAAGACAAAAGAAACAAATCATCTAGAGCTAAAACGTTAAATCTCACTCTAAATGAGTTGAATAAATGATTAGTCGATCAAGACAAAGGGATCCAGCAAACATTTTGATACGTGATTCATTGTTTTATTGTTTTGTGACAGTAAACTGAATATTTGGGGCTTTTGAAGAGCTGGATAAAACAAGCTGTTGAATTCATCAACTTTGTGAGATTTCATAAAGAATACGACTAAATGGAGAACACTCAAAATCTACAGCATAATGGGCAGATGAGTGGATACTAAAAATAACTATGTTGCAGCTCTACATTAACAACACAATAAGTAAAACTACACATGAGTAAAACATTTTTTAGCTAGCATTAGAAAGGAAAAGCACCACACCAGAACACACAGACGCAACATGGAGTTCAAAGACGTCCCACTCACCCTCAGCGGGGGCTGCTGGGAACTCACCATCCACGTTGTAGACCTTGAGGCCGGCCAGGTGTTTGGCTGCGCGGGACTTGGAGGCGGAAAGCAACGCGGGATTATGGACTGGGAAGTCACAGTAGTAGTGCTCTAAGATGGCCAGAGCCGCCCGCTGGATGCTGGAGGGGAAGATGGAAGAATTCAAAATAAGCTTTAGTCAAGGGAAATATTTTAGCTCAAATCCAGGTAGCTCTCCGCCAGCGTGAGAGGTTGAGCTCTAAAAACAGAGAAAGAATGTGAGAACATTAGCAATTGGATGTTTATCACTTGTAATACCAAATACCAGGAACTCCCTGCAGTAATTCTACAACCCTTCTTGCTGAAAATAGAAGAACAGAAAAGAAGAAGGAAGTCTTCGCCCAAAGACCTTTTTGGCTTTCTTTGAAAACGCGCCACGACTGAAAACATCCTTCTCTTATTTTTTGAGGAAAGCAAGTATCATCTGCTGAGTTGTAGCAAAAGAAGGAAGAGAAAGACTTTCAAATGACTCGTGGAGAATGTGAATTTAGTACACACAGAATAAACAACAGGACTAAACTAATAATTAAGGCCTTAGTGGGGAACTTCCTTAATGCTGTGACATCATACAAAACAACCAACAAACCAACGACACACCTGGACACGTTTCTCACACACACACATGCACACGCAGAGAAACAGAAAACAAACGCCACACGGTCATTTAAAAAGACACATGGGAAACAGGAAGAGAAGGAGGATGGATGAAATGGTACATTAACACTAAGAGCAACATTTCACTGGAACTTCATTCATTCGGACTCCTGACTGATCAGCACATCAGATTCCTGCATTTCCTTGTTGGCCTATTAATGTCATTAAGTTTGACAAACGGCAGCTCTTCCTGGATGTCCCCAAACCAACAACTGACTAACAGCTCAGTGCTCAAGTTAACTGTAACAAAAGTCATCTGGTTTTATCAAGTTGAGACTGAATCAAAAAGTCTTTCAATGTTTCATTTGGATTTGAGAATGAAAATACAAAACAAACGTAGGTTGCAAGGCTAAAAGAAGGACATAGAGCTTTAGATCTGTCACACGTGAGGATCAGAAACAGGACACTTTGAGCTGCAGTGTCATAGTTGCCATATACAGACAGACAACCGAGACACAGAAAGTGATGTTTGAGGTGACAGGACAAAGGTGACGGGAGAGGGAGCGAGGCGCAAGAAAGGGAGGGAATAAGTCAAACACAGAGAGACCGGTGGGAGCCGACATAGCCCAGATCCTGATCCCGTACACTGTGGATCAGAGAGCGTGTCAGGTCTTGTCCTTCATAACACAGCACAGCATAAGCCAATTGTACACAAGCAATGTGTTTTCATGCTATACGACAAAACTCATTGGCTCTTTTATAATATACAACCTCTGTTTTCCTGGAAGTGAGCTACATTAGAGCGAGACTAACTTTGGAAGGAAGACACATTCTAGATATCAGCTACAGCTCTGCTGTGACGTCACAAGAGCTCAGATCTGCAACTGGCACGACAGCAGATGCTGCCAGCTGGTAACTGACCCACAGCACGACTTTACTGCTTCACACTGGACTCTTTTCACTCAAACTGTGTGTGCATTCATAGGTGTGAGCCCCCACTGTGTCATGTATCATTCTTCAGGCCACGCGGAGAGAGCTAACGCAATACACACAAACAACAGCACATGCAGCATGCGCTTCCTATTAGCCCAAAGGAGGATCACAGTATGACCTCTGAGCCACAGAGAAAAGCACTTGAAGGTACTTTCTGGCCTCTTGTAACTTCCATTCCTTCCACAGAACAAACCACACACTTAGCAGTGGGTCCAACACTGTAGTGCAATACTACAGACACATCCGAAGCATTAAAACATCACTCATTCTTACTGCTTTGCCATCTGGTGACAGTCACATGCAGAAGAGCTGACAGTAACATCATCACAGGCTAACAGAGTGACGAGACAGATGTTAAGATTTACAGACTAAAAGTACACGACTTGAGAAAAGAGGATAACGGCTGTCTGTCCATGTTAATCGACCGAATTTAACTGAATCTGAAGGAAATGAAAAACTAAAAGGGATAATGGTAAAAAAAGGCCAAACGGAAACCCTAAAGGATATATTTAAATATCAGAACGCTTTTTTCATGTTCGAAAGAGTTAAGGAAAACCTGTTGAAAATGTCCATGATACCATATACAGTACGTATCACTCACATAATGATTCAGGCTTGTTAATACAAGAGAACTTATTTTATTATATTTATATTAGGTACATTTGTCTGACTTTTGTACACACATTAAAAGCCTACAAAGACTACATATACAAAGAGAACACTTTCTGTTCAGGGGGAAATTATGTCAGAGAAGTAATACAATGAAAGTATGAAGAAGTATCTCGTACATACACTACCGTTCAAAAGTTTGGGGTCACATTGAAATGTCCTTATTTTTGAAGGAAAAGCACTGTACTTTTCAATGAAGATGACTTTAAACTAGTTTTAACTTTAAAGAAATAC
>JAVQJD010106472.1:0-41821 GCA_036023655.1 Nannoperca australis
ACACACACACACACACACACACACACACACACACACACACACACACACACACACACACACACACACACGCCTATCAGTTTACCATCTCCTACTGTTCTGGATCACCAGGGGTTCCCTTAGAATGGATGAAATTTGACAGACTTAAATATTTTCACAACACACAAGGAGAATGTGTGTCTAATATAGGGTTTTGTTGCTTTTGCAATGAATACATGGATGGTTCTTCAGGCTTTCAACAATCCAAAGAAAGGGGCAGCCAGCCAGTGAGTTAAGTTACTGACTGCTATTTTATCACATCTACAGATCTCAAAAGAGTTATGAGTTCTCAAAAGCCTACAGGGTGCTAACTGGACACCTTTCGCACAAAAACATCACTCACCACAGCACATTTCTCTCCTCAAGTAGATTTTTCTTTGAGAAGTCTGTCATTTTCTCATAAAACCCCCTAAATGTAACAAGCAGCATTTGGGGAGTTTGTGTTTGTGTGACACAGTCCACATGTGTGACTAACAATCAAAGCGCACAGACGCAGGCCCCAGTCGCTCATTAGCTGGTGTTGTTGTTTGTGGCCAGGGGTCTCCGTGGTGCCCCTCTGGTAAAAGTACAGACGCTGTGGCTCCAAACACCGGGCCATGACTCCTGCTCTGCCTCTGGCTCCCTTCCCCCATCCCTTTGCCCCTCTCCGCCTGACTGGATTCCCTCAATACTGATGACCAGATTAGCCGGCAACACCATTACAACAGCAACGCCGGTCCGATAGAAAACAAGCACCTTTTAGTATACCGATGAAACTTCCATCTAACTGTGCTGATAATAGTGTGCTCCAGCCAACTTTCGTTAGGGGGAAGAGCAATAATTATCATTTTGCCACGGTCCAGACAGCTTAGTGCTTATCTGCAGTTTGCCTGCCACGCTCTGTTTACCAGATTGGCACTAAAGTGTTTTTTTCCCCCTGCCACTTTCAATTCCAGTCGAATCGATAACACTATTGAACAAACACTGTTGTCTGCTTTTGGCTGACAGAGTTATCACCCCCCTGCAAACACTAAAAACACAAACAAACTCCCTACACCCAAATCCCTCCCTCACTCCGAGCCCCGATTACATACCGGTTGTGGTATGTTTCCAATGTGTTTAGCAAAAGGGGGTCGAAGGGGGGTGCAATTAAAACACAAAAAAGGGTATTAAAGTTGCCCCGGAGGGGGGTAATTATGCCCTCCTGCTCCCCACTTCCCAGCCCTTTAGGCTAAGAGTTTGGGAAAGACAGAGCACATGAATAGGCGTGGGGAGGGGGGGGTCAAAGGGCTTGAGTTGGAAATGGCTTTTGAAGTTCCTCTCTGTGAGAGCATCTATGCGAGTGCTACAGTTGCTTTATTAATGCGACCGTTTCATACAGTGTCTCTATTCACAATGTGCCTGCACTGATGGAATACCTCACTTAGCAGAGAGAACAGTGGCTGAATACGCACCCGGGGAGGGTGGCTAGCCCCTTTTATTAATGGAAAATAGTTTTAATTATCCCGCTGCCTTTTGTTCCCCTCCAACGCCTCGACATTGAAACGTTCCACATCATCAGCTTAATTAACTGATTGGAGTAACGCACTTCAAAGAGAGCTTAGGCCTCTGTGTGAAAAGGTTTAGCTAACAAAGTCAAATCATGCCACCTTCACTTTAGCAGTCAAGCTCTTTGTCTCCCCCAGGGTGAGTCCCCTTGTTATTTTCCTCTTCCAGACATGTTTTCCTCGCTCTGTCAATAGCCTGTCTTCATTTATTCCCATTGTTTATCCTAAGATTCTCTCTTCTAATGACAGTGACGGAGCTTCAGCAGAAGTAACAGCGTGGAGGAGTTGTTGTATCCTCTGCTTTAGGATGATTTGTGAAGCGACGGCAGATATGCAGCGAGGATTGTATGCATGTGTGTCCATGTCAGACATTTAAATGTCTGACTGTTTGAGTGTGCTCGTGTGTGATGCATCTGTAGAGATCTGAGGAATCTGGGAGTATGTTTCAGTCACTATAATATGTTTCAATAATGAACACTGATGATAGCAGTGAGGGAATGTCAAGTGGTCAACTGTGTGTGTGTGTGTGTTTGAGCACACAGACTGTTCCCGGCCACTCTTCCTCCTCTCTCAAGCAGGAATTCCTGATTTATTGGAGCCTCTTCAGGAGCAGGAGTCTAATCTCTTTAATCTTTCTGGCCAGCGTTTTGCTTTCTTCTTCACCTCCACCCCATTCTTTCATCCATCCATCACCCTCTCGTCTCTGCACTCTGTCGCCCTGTGGAATGCTGGACCTCTGAGGCGAAGGGGCCGCAATGTGGATCAAAGGTCGGACAATCGCCAAGTCAGCAACAGCGACTTTTATACACGAACAGTCCGCATCAGTGGGCCTCATGCATTTTAAATTCTATAGACTGGTTCTACGACAGGAAATGATTTCTTTGAAAATCAATTGATATCTTTTTACAAAAAAACTCCATAAAAGCCAATTTAGGACAATTTACACATTTATGACCACTACGTCTAAAAACAGGGAAACCGGAACTCTAGTCTCCTTAACATGTGCCGTCTCTTGGGAGGCAAGCACAATCACCATGCCACATAAATATGATTACTTTCCTCTAATGTTTAACACTCGCCATTAATGTGACCCAAAAGGTGACTGGCCTACGTCACAGATGAGTGAACCAGAATGTGGGGACCACCTAATCGGCTCGTCCAAGCCTGGATTACTGGGTGGAGCAGGGGCTGAGCTCGGGTCCATTCATCAGCACCAGACCTTGCTAAATACAGGGGCTTAGAGTGGACAGCGAGGCCCAGAGCGGGGACCGAGGGCTGGGGACAGAGTAAGGGGTGAGACAGGCAGGGTGGAGCTTTTATCCCCCCCACCCCTATTGTTCTCACACAGAGAAGGGGTATTACTCCTATACACTGGCATTTTGGACTTCAAAAAGAGACACACTAATTGTGAATGTGTGTGTGTGTGTGTGTGTAAGTGTGTCCATGGTTGCAGCAGGGAAAGTGAGAAGTGTTAACAGAATAATTAAAGACACTAGACACAAGGGAGCCGTTTCTTTCTAGATTTATCTGTGAAAGCTACGTGACTCCATAGAGGGAGGTGGCACATCAGAGAGAGGTGAAGCCTTTCTGGAGCTGCATCACGAGCTTAGTTAAGCTGGACTGTTTCACGTTTTCCCAAACCCTTTTTGGTTTCTGTCTATCTTTTCATCCATCAATGTCAGCCGCCTCCTCCCACTCTCTGTCCGTCTTTCATCACTCAATAAGCAAACCAGATCCTCATGTCAACTCTGTCCCTCCCCCAGCCCAGACTTGCTGAACCAATCACAACCTGTCCTGGTGGTATTCCAAATATGCAACTTTTTGACCCACAGAGCCAAGCACAATGTGGCGTGGGTATGCTTGGGTCGTCATAGAAACAAATATGGTCCGACTCTTTTGCCCCCCCCCTAACATAATTTTCCAGCCTTCATTCTTTGCACCGTGTGACTTTTTGTCATCCATCTCAATCAGCTTTCTCCAGTCTACCATTCAACCTTTGTCTGTCTGGATCATTGGTCATTCTGCCAGCGTCCCTGGCTGAACTAGCCGCGATCCTTTTGCCACCGGGCAAAGCGACATAGCTTTAAGTCCAGCAGAGAAATAATTGGCTGATTCCGCTGCAGAAGGAGGCTTAGATGAATACATATGCTCTTTCCAACTGTCTCACGCTGTCCCCCCGAGACATTTGTATCTTATAAAAAGGGCCAGAACAGAAAGGTCAACACTGGTATCACATTTCTCAGGGGGCAAATATCTGTACAAGAAAATCAATTTTGCTGAATTGATTTTCACAAAAGGTAAACATTTTGGGCAGTGTTTTCTTTCCCTGCACAAACAGTCTGAGCCTGTTGCTTAATGAATTCATTGGGGAATTTACAATATGCGAGTACAGGCAACAGTTATTAAATTGATAAAAAAAAAAAAAAAACCACAGTAATAGTAGTAGTTCTTGCTTATAGACACCTAGTAGTAATAATGGTAATAAAACAACTGGCCTCTAGGGGGTGGCAGTATTTACTGTGGAGACATGTTTACAGAATAAACCCAGACATCCAACAAACAGGACAAAAGAGGGAGACAAAAAAAGAGAAAAACAAAAGTTACACAATGACTCTTATTTACACAACAAAACAAACACAATGGTTCATTTTAAGAGATAATATCGGACTTTTGCTGGCTGATTCTTCCTCGTCCAAACACATGTACACTGTCGGTACACTGAATGTCACCAGATCTTGACAAACAAGTCTGGGGGACGCACGCACCCCCTTTCTGTATCACACACGGTGAGAAAGAGCGTGCAAGCTCCACCTGTAAAATCGTACCACAATCATAAATCTGTGTACTTAAAGTTTTTCTTTATCTATAATGTTTGTGTGGGATTGAACAGCTGTAAAGTAGCGCAGAGAGGAGGACCAGGGTGGGAAGGAGCAGAGGAAGTCTGCTGCAGAGATAAGGATGAGGCACAAGGATGGGCAGGAGGGGAAGGGGATTCACTGGCGGGGTTGACCAGGGCGACACTGGTCGGAGGAGTATCCCAAATAGAGACAGACAGATTTGACAGCAGGGAAGGCGGGGGGGGTGGATCCCAAATCCTCCTCAAGGCTCCACGGTTGAGCACATCCCTCATAAAAACAATTAATCACTATAAAATCACTGATAATCAACTCATTCTCTGAATTTACACACAAACACACGCATTCCTCATACAAGCCTGGGAAATCCAATCAGCTCCAGGGTGCAGACTTTTACAGTCTTGCGTGTGTTGGTGTGTGAGAACTGTATTGTTTATTGTGCAGACAGGATACGCTGTTTTCCCGGGAAAAGACGTAGCCAGGAAGTGCAGCACTTCATAGCGAAACACACAGCAGACAGCGTGCAGACTTTAGTAACGCCGACAGCACGCCTGCGGGAGGTTAAAACTTCTGCCCTGGTTCTCCATGTAGTGCAGTCAATAAAACAAGCCCTCCTGCCTCTGACACTGCATTGACAAGTGTGAATACTGAATAGGCAGAAAATCTATTCACTCATTTGACTTTTTACAAAAAAATTAAATTAAATAAAAACTCAGGGGCCACAGAGGTAAAGTCTTACAAACGATTACAGACTGTAAACATAGGAAGCGTCAACACACTTCAATGAGCATATGACATTCACCAGACAGATTACAAAGCCAGATTAAGGGTGGTGAGAGGGGACAGATGATGCGAGAGAAAGGTGGCGATAGACTTTACTGAAGAGAAGGCCGAACAAGGAGGTGGTGGAGGCGGGGAGTTAGGCTGGATTAGGAAGTGAAGTTGGAAACCTGCGTGTTTTTCGAGGAAAGTAGCTTCGGTCCAGATTACTTGGGAATCGTATAAAATCTCTTATCTATTGTGTCCACCCAATCACACTCGCCTTACGTGACCGAATCTTATCTTTCATCTCTCAAACATGTACATGCACACATGCACGGAAGACAAACAGAAACGTTATCCTACTTCTACACGTATGCCTTTGTTTTGTTTTTTCTTCATTTAAACCCCGTCCTTTCATGGTTTGGGTTCTCAGACTTGCTCTACCACTTCCACTGCTGCAGAGAGAGACACACAAGAGGGGAGAAGCATACATGGACAGACGAGTGAAAAGACCAGGAAGAAGGGTAAAAAAAAAAAAGAAACCAGTTTGCTGGGAAGACTAGAGTGGCATTTCATAAGGAGGTAGAAGAAGGAAGTTGAGGGGGAAAATAAAGCGTGAAGGAAAGGGCAAAGTGCCTTGTGACGGATCGCCATGGGTGCCAAGAATGATAAAACAAATTCCACACCTCTTAGCATGCTTCCCTCCTTCCCCCCTTCTCCGAGAGCCAGAGTTGGAGTTGGGGAAATAATAGACTGAAAAGGGACAGCTTGTAAAGTTGAGATAAAAGCTGGTGAAGGAGCGAAGGGGACCAAAAAGACAGGAGGGGGACGAATGAGAGTTTCCCAGAGGCAGAGCCACGGCCGTGTGAAGAGGGGCTGGCCTGAGTGGCGGCCAGTATTCAGGGACCACCGCCGTGACAGAATGACTGACAGATTGATAGAGGCTGTGCCACTTCATCACATAGTGCACTCTGACCCACAATCAGTCACACCAGTGACCATTCTCTTTCTGTGGCTCACTGTGAAGACCATTCCCCAATTTGTATGGGATGCATCACAAAACACCCATATTGACCAGATAAATACCCCCCAAAAATCCTTTATGTGGGTTAAACATCCCATAACGCCCTCATTTGAGCAAACACAGAACAAAAAACAGATTCAGTTACATTAATTAATGGCAGCGATGGTAAGCTAAAACAATCTGGAAGTGTATTTTGCGGTTTTACCAAAATCAAAGAACTCATTAGAAAGACATAGCAAATCAAAGACTTCAGAGTTTGAGCAGATTAGTTTAAGATGTGTTATCATAACAGAAAAGGTGATGATGATGATGATGATGATGATGTTAAAATAAACAGTGGATCAAACTGATGTGTGCGAGAGGGCCATGAAACAGTTAACAGACTCACAGAACTGGAGACCACAGAACCAAGTTGAAAAAGGAACCTGGCCAAGAAGAGGGGGAGGGAGGTGCTGGAGAGAGGGAGAGACAGGTACAAAGAAGCAGAGGAGGAGGAGTGGGTGGTGGAGGCAGAGGTGGAGGTGGACTACTCATGCTCTGTCAGCAGGGAGAAAGGGGAAATAGAGGAAAAAGCAGTGAAAGAGCAGATTGTTGCCTCACATTAGAGTCCAGAGGACTCCTGGGACGATGTTAACATCAATCACAACCGTGCGGCACATATGTGTGTGTGTGTGTATGACTGGGTTAATGTGTATGGGAGTGTGTGTGAGTCACTGGAATCTGGTGATCTTGTACATGCGGGTGCTCACACACATACACAGGCTTCTGCGCAGACACTCCCTTCACAAGAGGCACGCACACACTGGCATGCAGGGAGCAAAGCTGACTGGGCACACTGGTGAGCCTCTTTCTGGGAATCAACCTGTGGTGGTGATTAAACTGTTGCCTATCAGACACAAAGGCTGCAAATATACTAGACACGTAAAAGGTCAGAAAGTGTTGAAACGCTGTTGGGAATAGATTTCACTCATGCTGAAACAATGTAGTTGTTAAAGTGCTGGCTGATACAACCTTGGAAGTCGGCAGGCCCCAAGGCATGCTCATACACTTGCACAAATTAGTGGAGAGTAGGGCAACGGTGCATGTATATGTATGAGCGAGTGTGTGTGTGTGTGTGTGTGTTGCTAAATCCTTCAACAAACACACTGAGGAAACAGGAAATGAGCCTGTACCACATGGGCCAAATTGATCAATCTGAGATCAATTTGATTAACGACAGCTTTCTGACCAATGGGATGGAACAATAAGCTGAGGCCAAAAGAAAAAAAAAACGAGAAGCGCATCTCATGGGGTAAAAGATGGACGTCAACACACTGTATTGAGTAATGGGGTCAGAAGGAGGGGGGGCAGATTGCTGGGAATGATGAAAAGCACCAAATGAAAACATCTCACAAACTGTGTTTTTTCTGGGAATACAGGATTAAAGAAGCCAAAGGGAGAGATTTAGCACCGGAAAAAAATAGCAAGTGCAAAAGGACGGATTACCAGTATATATACACAGGAGTGATCACTGTCATTCCACAGCAGGGACACAACAAAACTTCTTTCCATCTGGGACTTCTCTGATTCTCTGCGAAAGGCTTTGTCGCCATAATTACGGCCTTTCTGAGAACTGTAAATGCTGTAGTTTTAACCATGTGGGAGAATATTTGAATCTCTGGGTGTTTGCAATCAAGGCAAGACATGAGAGTTTGAGCCCAGCGCTGATTGATTTAGATTGCGTCGGTTGGTGTTACTGACTGTCCTGGTTTGTGATTGAGTGATTGTCTGCCACGAGTCTCGGTGTTTATGTCGGTGCATGTAGAAGTTTGTTTGTGGTGTGGGAATTTAACCCTCCTCGTACCCCGAGCCATTTCACCCCGGCCATCATCACCCATAATTCTAATTGACCCCCACTTATTCCGAATGGCCCCTAACCCCGACAATTTGAGCTCCAATTTCTCCTCCCTGAGCAATCCATCTCTCTCCCACAGCGTGACCTACTGGGCAAGCCTCAAGTTACCTCCTCTGTCTCTGTCATACACCATTATTACTCGTCTTACCACCTGAAATATGAACACCACTATGCCTCCCTGAACGCTCCCTAAACCCCAAGTGATATCTCTTGATTTAGGAGACGCCACAACCTCCCACTCTTCACAAAAGGTTAGGGCTCTCTGTCAGATGGGGAGGATATTGCAACAGATATTTCAACACGTTGTCTTGTGAGTCAAACCTGTAAAACCTAAAAAAAAAAACATAACCCATGCCAAAGAAAGTAGAAGCTCAGCTCACGAATGAAGACACACCAGCATCAAAACAACAGAAAGGAACAAGGACTTTTAAGAGTGCAATTAAACTGAGTCCTGCACTGATAAACTAGTGCTGCACCCTGCAAATAAATCAACCCAGAAAAATGTAGAAAAGACACATATGTGTGTGCATAAAGGGTCCAAATATGGAGATGTATTCATGGCAGCATTCTCAGATCATACCCTGAAATGAGAAACTGAGCTCCACAGAAAAAATATATATAACAATACCCCGGCATGAAACCCATCCCTCAAAAGTGTGAGATGCTTTACTAGCTCACGGTCAGTTTACACAGATAAACAGATGACATAACCTGATGCAACTAATCCCGCAACACGGGTACACAGATTGCGAAACGCATTAAATCTGTGCAGGTTCGACAAAACATTACAGGTAAACAGCAACATATTAACCGGTTGGAGCCCGGAACGGGAGGGAGGGGGAGGGAGATAGACTCCCAACTGTCCTGCATTATCATGACAACAGCAGAGAGTCGCTCCCATCACATATTCATCACAACAAGCTCGCCGAATAGGCTATGCATGAGCAGCAGCTACTCAAACGCATCTCAATATGGATCCTGATCTAATCTGCACTGGTAATTACGTCCAAAGTTCATTTATAATTAAGGTGCCAAACAACCTTGTTTTTGCATTGGTGAAAAAAAAAAAAAAAATTGGATGGATTAAGATTAAGATCGGAAAACCACAAATTAAAACATATATTTACTTTGGGTTCGTGCTGTTCCAGTAGACGCTGTGTCGCTCCGCTGAAGCAAGCCAGGCGCAGACGCTCACAACGAGGCTCACAATCCAAACCAAATCCATGGTGGAGAGGAGTGGAAGCGTGCAGAGGCGAGACACAACTCAGGTAAGTTGTGCAAAAAAAAAAAAAAATGTAATAAACTCAAACAGAAACAAAGTTTACAGAGCTCGTCCGCTGCACGCTTAAATAAAACACATCACGCACGCAGTGGCTCCAGGAAGAAAAAAACCCAAGAAGATTGGTTCAGGAATCAAAGCCCGCAGAGAGGGCAGGTTAACTCGACAAATCCGTAGTGAATGAAAGCTTAAACTGCGTGGTTGCTGCTTTTGTGAAACGCCCACAGCCGCGAGCCCCGCCTTCTGTCCCAGAGGAGACCAATCAGAGGGCTGTCCGAGAGACGCGAGCTCTCCAGGTTTCTCTGTATGTTTCTGCTGTACGTTTACTTGTTGTAGCCTACACGATTACAACTCCAGCATGTGCAGTATGTCTGGATAAGCTACACAATATATATATATATGTATGTTTTTAATCTGGAATTTTCATGGCAGAATTTATTAATATCATATCATAGTTGTTGTGTGAATGTGAGTAAACAATAACTTTATCGTGTCATGATATTTTCTTTTGCAATAAAATGTCACATTTTATAGTATACTCACAACTGTTGAGAACAGCTACATTTAGACACCACAGTAGAAGTCATTGCCATTATCATGTTGCAGGTCGGTTATAAACAAGTGTTGTAAAACAGGAAGTCACTCATCATTTAGTCCTGTAACACATTTTAAATGTTACATTCTTGCATGCAATATGAACATTTTCATTGCACTTTGCAATACACAACATTTAAATCCCATCAGCATTGGACCTAACAAAATACTGCACAAAATGCTGCACAAAAGTTGGTGTTTTTATCTTACAGGGTTTCTATGACTCTTTTGTACGAGGACAGACATCAGTGGCCACTATCACTATGTGTGAGGAGTTTTGGAGCCTTTTAAATCAAATGAAATGTGAAGAAAACCTAGATAGTCCAAAACTAAATTGTACCCACAACTTGAAGCATATAAACTCCATGCTGTCAGATTTATTGCAAATCCTGATTCTCATTTTCAGTTTCATTGACATAGATAATCTGGACCCCGAGCTGCTTGTTCAGCCTAGTGCACCATATTGCCAGAGGGGGTTTTCAAGCCTGCTTCTGCTTGACATGGCACTTTATTTGCTATGCCTGCTTAGCAGAATAACAGCTTTCAAAGTTATCACAGCAAACAACAAAAACGAAAACTAAGTTGAACAAAAAGAGGGGTGTTTACAGGATTGACTCCATTTAAGGACATAAGATTCAGGGATGTGATCAGATAAACTCTGCAGGGAAGGAATTCAGAGAGCGGGGAATACACTCCGGATGTAACCAGAATGTAACACTTAATCCAAAAGGTATCCTAATCCACAGGAATAAAAGAATGAAATAAATTGGCCATTCGTACAGTACACAAGGCTCTATGCAGCCCTGAGATTTTATGTTTTTGCTTAAATCCATCTAATCTAGACTGAGTTGGCCACAGGAGACAGTATATGAAATTCTAGAAGGCTGTTGCCGTCACAGCAGGCCTGACAGTTTCACAAGATTATTAAACTGTCAGGTGGACTGTTGAATGCAAAACAACCAATTATCTGACAGTTTAATTGTCAGAGTACAGTTACATCCCACTCATCTGGTGCTACTAATATCTATTTGCAGCTACTGTTAACCCAGGTCCGACTGCGCTCTGTTGTCCTTATCTTTGAACAATCACGTCTATGAGACACCCACACTCTTTCGTCAAGCGGTTTACATAAAGCCTTTATTTTTATTATTTACTTAATGCATAAGAGATAAAGACTCAAGTGGAATCATCTCTATGTTGCAGAAAATACATTTTTATGTTCAGTTCTTCTGAGTACCCACAGTTCATGCAATCTGCATTTAAAAACTCTGTCTAAACTGACAAATCATTTCAGATCTCACAGTGTAAATGCAGAAAGGCACACATACATGGTAATTGTGTGCTATTCGGTGTCAAGCAGGTCGTCCGAAATAACGTGTTTTGTATTCATGAAGAGCGCCCATCCGGGTGGATCAATTTTTTAGAGTCCAATTGTTTTTTCTGGCTCGGTGGGAAGATAAGAGGGCGAGAAGGACTGCCAGCATAATTGTCATTTGCATTGCAATCGAAAATTGTTGTGGAAAAAGCTTTTACCACGCCGCCGACATTTATGTCAAAACTCTATCAGGAGCCAAATGACTAGACCTTTAATTTCATACCATCCTGAAATACTGAATGAGTAAATAAAAAGATGAAGTGGAACAAAACTGCAGCTTAGCCCTGATATATATATATATATACATTTTACAGCAGACAGATGGACAGACAGACACACAAACACACACATGGATTTCTGCAGGCTTGTCTGCCCACATACACACAAACGCAGATGCACATACACACATAAACACAACCCTTTTCACCTCAAATCCTGACAGAATTTGCACTGAGTCTGTTCTGTGGCATGAAAATAAGATGTAGGAAAATGATAGGGAACACCGTTTCATGTAGGCATGGGAACTCGACTGTCCATAATTTGTTTTTTTCAACCATTTCAACCAGAGTAATTAGATGATATCATAGAGTTGCACTTTCTGTGATCCTGAAAAGCTGATTTAAAACACTTAGTACTTTCCCCCTTTAAAATCGATAAAAATTATTTTAAAAAAACATCCTACATGCCATGTTTGGGGATGTTCTCATACCCTGCTTCATGGTTTTAACTTTGTTGAACATGTTCTCAGATGTCTAACCTGCGTGTTTGTGTTTGTTCTTTCAGAGCAGCTCGTTGACCTGTGGGTTTTAACAGATATGCAGTGAGTTGCCTTCCTGTCCTCTGCTGAAGCTTGTTGCAACTTTCTTCGTTCTTGCTCTCCATCGTGGGCAGTAAAGGAGAATTGTTCTCCTTTAATGTCAGGTTTAATGACAGACTGTCATCATGTTCCCATACCCAAACAACACCCCGCCGTCTATTTACATAAGCGAACTGTGCTGGTGTGAACTGTGGAGCAGCCCGGCAGTGCTTGGTCCAGTGTGTGTCTCATTTCATTGGGCTCCTTGGTTTGTGTCGTCCATTGTTAGTCAATGCTGCTCCTCTGCAGGAGTTGTTCCTGAACTTACGAGCTCTTTCTTTGCAAACAATGGAAGTGAAGTGTTTCCTTTAATTAGCATTGCACAGGTCTACCTCCTGTTATGAAACAAAGACTCAGTAAAGATAGTATAACCATTCGTCCCTCAATAGTTTGCCTGTGATGAACAAGTTTGTTCATGGTCTTGTTTTTGCCTGCTCTGGCACACATGTTGATTTTCCTTCATCTTTCCTGAGGCAATAGAAAGCAAAGTTAATGATTAGGTGGAGCAATTTTAAAGCAAAACAAAAGTAATCAGTGAGTAACCCTAGCGTTAAACCAAAGAGATGAAGTGGCAAGTGCCAGGTCTTAATTAGCTGTGGTTAATTATCAGAAGTAAACAAAGAGGTGGTTGATTATGCGTAGCCGTATCCAATGATCATTGTGTCGGCTGAGAGATTGGAGGGCAGGTAAGACTATTAAGATGACATCTCAGTGAGCGGCCTTGCTGATAGCCAGGCAGTCGCTGTGCGTAGACGTTCAGGAAAGCACACACATTGAGACACACACACACACACACACAGACACACAAATATATACTCCTGCATACCTAACATACAAGCCAAACTGAGAGACAAAGAGCAGCTGAGAAGGAGGCGGATGAGGAGGAGGAGGATTGAGGAGAAATGCAAACACAATGTTAGATAACGAGAGTGTAAGACCAAGAATGAAGGCAAAAAGTGAGGAGGCGTGTTAGATGAGAGTGAAGAGCTTAAAAAAGATGGACTTAAGAAGGACAATATGCAAGTAAAATGATGCAGGAGAAATAGAGCAATGGAGGGATATACCGCAAGGCCACACTAAACACGTTTTCAACGATAAATGATGTAGGGAAATCTTTGGACCAGTAATTAGCAGACATGTTACCTTTACTGACCTGTAATTATGACTCTCTCCCTCGGGCAAAATGAATCTTTTAAGGTGCGATGCATCATTTCCCCAAGACTGTCAAAGTCTAGTAAGCTGTGTCTGAAATATTGCAGGTGACTCACAGACAAACAAGTGAACAATGCAGTGCCCTCTCTTAGGAAATGCAGAGTCATTTTGGAAAGTCTGGATAGAAGCAACGAACAGAAGGAGTCTGCCTCGTCCATCCCTTACAGTTTCAAGCAATGCAAAAACATCACAAATTGAAAACATGTGAGACAGAAATCTACAGGAAGTTTAATAACGAGGAGTAGATATGAAGGTTTAAAATAAAGGTGAAAAGAGACTTAATGTGTAAACATAAATATATTTGAGGGAAGTGAGTGCAGAGGAGAAGCGGAAGGAAGGACGGATGCCAAATGAATAAGAGGGGGCAGGCGAGAGAGTGAGAAAGATAGAAATAGACAGGAAACAAACAAGAAGGACAGTGGGAGAGAGGACAGGCACAAGATGTAATAAGATGTTTAGATGAAGCATAACATTACAAACACAAAGATGGGGAGGCAGGATACGAGAGCGAGTCTGGCAAGACGGAACCCAATAATAAAGAGGAAGTGAGGAGAAGTTCGAGTGTGATTTAGAAACGCAGAAATAGATTATTACTGTATTTACTGGAGGAAATTTGATGCAGACGAGTGGCAGTCTAAGAAAAATAGCTGAGAGATCAGAAAGAAAGGCTTTGAAAGAAAGGTATACTTTTCAAGCAAGTCTTTTAAAGAGACAGCTATACTGAAATAAACATTTGGAGTGGGGACAGAGGCAAAAAGACGGAGAGGAGTGTGAGGTAAGGTAGGGAGGCTTTGAGAGATGCACACAAAAGTTTTGCAAACAAAAGCCAAATAAATTTAGGCTGAGAAAAAAATTGGAGCTAAGTGGTGTGAGAAAGGGAGGGGGGTGAGGTTGCATCGAAGTGGGCAGGTGGAAGAGAGTGAGAAAAACCGAAATTGAATAGTGGAATGCAAAAGTACTTTTTTAGAGAGATACAGAGAGACGCCGAGAGAAAAAGAGGGAGAGATTGACACACAAATGTAAATAGGAAGGAGGAGGGTATGGATGAAAAAGCAGTACACTGGTGGATTCCTCAAAAGCCCTTTCAATATGTATGAGGGCAGTCCCATAGACGGCAGCCACAAACAAGCGACAGAACAGAAAGGAGAGGAGAGCAGCAATGCAGGTTGTGTTGAAAAGAAAGAGCTCTTCTCCTGTCAGCAGACTTTACAGTGTGTCCAGGGAGTCTGCGTCCAGAGAAAGGGAGACCACCCAGAGGCTCTGTTTACCATCCCCTGCTTCTCCTTGACACAACACAACAGGCTGACAGTGTATAGGAGGCTCAGCATGAATAACCTGCCCACTAAATTATAACGGCACACCAAAGCACAATTGCATCATTACAACACATACAAGACTGGAGTGAAAGGGAAACCAAAATCATATCATTCTGTAAACAACCCAGCAGCAGATTACCCCTCTACAATGGGGTTTTTAAACAGAAAGCTCTAACAGTCTCTCAGGGGCCAGCTGAGCACCTTTCTCCAGAGGTAAATAGGTAGATGGGAAGCTGAATAGTAATGACAAGGTTTGCAGTGCCGTGTTCTTTTTGGAATAAGCTGTAGTCTAGATGCACCTGATCCCAGGGAAAAGTCAACATAACCAGATTTGAGAGAGAACAGCATGCACTCACGCTGTCAGTCCCAAGGATGCCGAAGCCGTCCACGTTTTGCTCATTACCCCCTTGAAATATGTCGAAATGAAAGTGACATGCTCTGCCTTTCCCCCGACGAGCTGCGATCTGTCCAAAATGCCCAGACCTTTCCCGGCACTGATAGACCCTGGGGAACCTGGAGGGAGAGAAGACACATCGGCAGTTGGCATGCCCAGAATAGTGCCATCCTGACTGTCACGCTGATAGCAACAGCAAGTGACGCCATTGCTAATAAGAGGTTATACTTTACATGCATGTTTGCTTAACAGCCATAGTGGCATTGCTTGCTGGAAGTAGTATTTCAACTTTTTGCAACTCGTTTTTCTGATAGTGTGAAAACGGGGGGGGGGGGGGACCAAAACCAAAACATGCATCGATAGAGCGTTATATAATTGAAGATGGTTCGAGCCTTAGCAGCTGAAACATAGCAATAGATGGTGTGAAAAATATGCAGTGCAGAGGTCTGGATGTATACACACTGAGAGACAGTGTGGTAAATAGATGCCTCGGGGCTTTTCGGCTAAAACAAGATAGTGTGAAGAAAAAAAAGAAAAGCTGCTGCTTCAAAGTCTGGAGGAGCACAGAGATAGCGGTAAATCCAGCTGACACAAATGCTGTGCCTGTGAGCATGCTGAATATGTGTTTACATAAGTCTCTTTATGAATGAGAAAAGAGTATGCTTATGTGGTCTAGGGCTCTAGAAGTAGGAAGTGTCTCTGTCTCTGTGCAAGTGTGCCGTGCTAAAAAATCTGCTTAATAGCAATTACTCCACCCTCCATTCAAACAGGCACATGCTACCAATCTGCCTTATTACTTGAGGAAACAAGTGGGAGACTTTTATAGTTTCTGACCTCGCTTCCTTTTTTCCATATGAAAAGCCGTCCCTCTGCCACGGCACACTCCGCCAGTCAAACCTCTCTCTTTCTTAAGAAAATACGGAATAAGGAGTGAGGAAATGAATTTTATTGCCCCATTTTCCCTCCTTCTGCTTATTGACAAAGGCACCACATTCACCCTCGGTGACTTCTGCTCTCGTATTACTTAAGGAGAGGAAAGGAAAATGAGTTTTACAGCCTTTGGTCCTATCTGTCTCCTCAGACACCCCCTCCCTCCCTCCTGTAGTGGCACACTCAGCCACTCTCCCTCTTTCTCATTACTTAACACAAAGATTGGAAATGAATTTTACTGCCCATGCCCTTTCTTCTCTCTTCAGCACTGTCCTATAGTTACTCATCCACATTGCTCATATTGTCTCTCTCCTTTGCAGCCTTAAGAAGGAGAAAATCAATTTTACAGCACCCTCTCCCCCATAAAGATGCACACGTCAGATGTTTCTTGTTTCTTCCCTTTCTACTAGTTAAAAAAAGAGAGGCCAAAATCAATTTTTGGCCTCTGCTTCCGTTTTACAGCCCCGAGCCTTCTCCAAAGGAGCGGCACACTTCATCCCTCTGCTTCTGCAGCGCCGCCCTCTCTGAAAGCTTCCCGATGCATTAGCATACAGGTGGCGCCTTTTGTCTCCTTCGCAGGCACACTTCTGCTCTGTATATTAACCATGTGTCCACTTTGAACGCCCACCAGTGGAGGCATTGTGAAAGGGCCGAGGGTATTAAAAGGTCACTTAAGATAACCGGCCCTTCTGTTGCCACACCTCCTTCAACACCTCCCACCAATAAGATGAAGTCATTAGTCTGGAGCTGAGCTGCCCTTTCCCCGCAGCCCCATTTCTGCGTGAGCCCATTCAGCAGTGTGGAGAGTGAGTAGGGTTACCGAGTTTATCTGGCTTTTTGATCTTGTTAATACAATGTTAAATGTTTGAGCTTAAATGTGAGCACTCACGTTTGACCTTCCACAGAATACTCTTTTTCAGAGAATCATTATTATGACTATGGGTATTATTTGCATTTGCTACACTCACAGAGTGCGTTTTCTACCATGCAGGTCACAGAGAGCACTGGCTTAAAAACAGATCTTTTGATTCCTTTCCTCCCCCAAGACATGCACTGTTACCACAACCTCTTTTACATGACTACACACATATCTGCTACCCAGATGCTACCCAGCCCCACCTTCCTCCCTGCCTC
The DNA here is from genome assembly GCA_036023655.1 of Nannoperca australis. Classification (NCBI taxonomy): domain Eukaryota; kingdom Metazoa; phylum Chordata; class Actinopteri; order Centrarchiformes; family Percichthyidae; genus Nannoperca; species Nannoperca australis. Next base: position 17,188 of record JAVQJD010106472.1, read on the forward strand.
CACCACACCTCCCTTATCCAGCTGCCTCGCTCCACTTGTGGCTGCTGCTCCAGCACCCTATTCATTAACAGCTTCTTAATGCTCCCAGATGGACGACTGTAATTTATGGTGGCCTCAGTGTGTTTAGGCTTGTGTGTATGTGAGCGTGTGTGTGTGAGTAGGTGTGTTTATCCATAAAATCTATGCATAGCAAGCAGATTTGTTTATATGTGTAACCGATTGGAACCAATGGAAAAAAAACCTTATCTTAATTAGACTGCACCTCTGATTATTTGGATCCATTTCCCACACAACATTTGCACTCGCTCAGGAGTAAACTGTGAGCATATGCAAATATGTTTGTGCTGATTTCCCTCTTCGTCCTTTGTTTGACTCAGACAGGAGCACGTATCGCTGGAGGGCAGAGTGAGGACAGCGATTAAGGCACATAGTTCAGGTTTTTGCTTTGCTCATTCAACAAGGGGTTTGTCTCCAAACCTGACCTCAGCTGGAGCAATGCAGTTTTTCCATTCCGTTTTTCCCTCCGCTATGTACCACTTTGCACTTTGCCGCTGAATTAAGATGTCATTGGCTTGTGTGGGAAGTCCCCACGTCCACGCAAAACATTAACATGTGTGCGCAGTGTGTGCGCATGCATGCGTATGTGTTTACATGTGATTGTTTGGATGCTCACGTGCGCGCGTATCTGACTGATGTTCCAATGCCGAAACCTCAGCTTACGGATGCTGGCACGCTCACTCCCTCAGATTGCGGAGTATCGATTCCCAGCTTCTCTCCTGGAGGGGTAGGAAGGGTGGAGGTGGTGGTGATGGTGGTGGTGGTGGGTGGGGGTTAAAGAGGTTACAGCAGTTTTGCTGCCTGCCTGCTTTGCCAAGGAAAGCCTGTTTCCTAGAAATGGGAAGACAAACACACACAACAGTCGTACAAACAAACACTCGCACAGTTCTCGTTGCCTAAACACATCATGCACATGTAAAAGCCCACCCGCATTTGGTTACAGTGTAATGTACACATGCACACCCACAAAAATACACAAACACGAGCATGTGCACTACACACACTCTGATACTGATATGCAGACATAACAAACTGCTATGTAAAGAGGGAACTTTCCCCTCCTTGACTGTTTGACCATGTTGCATTTCCTGCACCTCTCTCTCCTGCCAGTCCTGCAGAAATCCGCTCACGGTAAAAAAAAAACATTCGAGGGCCAGTCAGCACTCGCTGGGGCCCCGCTCTGAAAACACAGGGTGCCCACATTGCCTGTTAGCAGCACCATTTCTATTTGCGGAGATGTGCGCGTTGGGTAACAGTCAGGCTCCAGTGGTGGGAACGGTGGCCTCAGAATCCAGCAAAGGATTCTGGGAAGAGATCTTTGGGGGGAGGTTGTGGGGTCTAACTGTTGCACCTTTGAGCACTTATTCCTAATTACTCCGTTTGTGATCGACATCGCTAATGGTTTGCAGACGTGACACACATGTGGAGACACAGTGAAGAGGCTGAGATGATGGAGTGGTACACGGGGACACTCTACACACCAATATCCTGCCTGCTCAAGCTGCTGAGCAAGAAAAACAGATGGAAATGAGCACCAGCACACTCCAGCAGACGTGTAAATATACGCATATACACACACACACACACAGATGTGCACACAGGTTCAGGGGCATGAACACAAAGGCACAAAGGCTGGAAGGAAAACAAACACAGGCGGTAGGATTTTTGGTAGTGTCCGCACTCTCTTTAGCACGCATGGATAGGCTGTCACATCCAAACACACACTCAAGCACACACACACACACACATGCATACAGGCCAAGTATGTCCTCATCGCCAGCATGCGTAGATAAGTATATGTGTGTGCGAGTGTGTCCTCTCAGAATTGACCACAATGCACAGCTGGCAAGGAGAGAGAGACCCGAGTGTGTCAGTGTGGTCAGGTCAGGGGCCCCATCGCTCTCCACTTTCTCCACCATCCAAGTTCTCTCTCCTCTTGTCCTCCCTTGTTTTTAACATTGCCTTCCTCTCTTGGTCACATTTTGGCATGTTCATCCGTCTGCCTGCCCGGGTTCGTCCAGACGCTGGCCCTTCCCAGGTTTCTCCCAATACAAATATACAAACACATGCAGATGAAAATCTTTGGGAAAAAAAAGGAGAGTAAGAGTAAGACTTCCGAGAACTGCAGAGACACATGCATTTAGACACATTACATACATTTTAGACAAAGCTAAATGCAAAAATGCAGATATTTTCATTCAGTCTGTATTTTGTAGCCAGCTTAGTTCACATGGTCGCATACATCACCAATCCACCCTCTACCGGACATGTCTCTCGTGTGAGTACTGACCACATTACAAATGCTAAAACAAAACCCTCACTGTGTGATACCAAACACAAAACACCACAAAAACACTGAAAACCAACTTATCTAAACACAGTCATGGGCCAGGACAAAATGGCTTGGTTGATCTTCAACAACAAAGACATGGGGTTGTCACTAGGAGACAAAACACAAATGGGATCTCCTGGAATATCAGTGGAGAGTCCATGTTCAGTCTTCTTAAAAAACAGGTCAGTATGCTTTTAGTTGTAACGTATTTCATGGATGAGACATCAATTAAAAGCCTTTTTCCTTGTATCTCTTGTTCTCTTTGCACAGATGATCCCTCAGGCCTGCCTGGATGTGATTTATTCTTCAAACCCTTTAAACACGTTATTGACATGACAGAGAAAATACTAATCAAATTAAAGTACTCAGCACCGCCGGTGGCAGAGAGTCGGCCAAAGTAAAAGAGATGGAAATGAGCGTTCCAAAAACCGGTTCAATTCATCTGTCAATTTTGATTTTGTGAGAGTGTTGGGCGTGATTTTAGCCAACAGTTACTTGCAGCAGGACAGGACCAGGACACATGCAACTGACATGACCTTTGAGCACAGTTTGGAAGCGATGCATCGGTATGTGTTTTGTGGAAAAATGAGGGGAGTTTTGTTCCTTTGCCAAGAACATTTTTTTTCTTTGAAATTCAACCAGCTAAACAGTTTGAGGCCAAAGTGATACTTGACGCCGAAAAGTATATTTATTGTTATAATCATGAGAAATCTTTTAAAAAGCAGCGGATAATAAATCATGTGCCTCTATGTAATGTGGGGCAAAGTGTGTGCACGCACAGGCATGTGTATGAACATGTGTGCACATCTAGTGTGATTAAATGTTGCTTTGTCTACATGCGTGCACACTTGATGGGCGTGTTGATGGCCTGCAGCACCTTTGCATGCAGAACAAACACACCTGAGCACATTCAGCTTGGTGATAACAATCTTTCATCAAGGCCTTTTCACTATTTTTTCAAAAGAGCAGAGAAACGTGTGATGATGAGCTGCGTGGATCAAATATAATTAGCCTGGACATTTGGCTCAAAGCTGCATAAAAGCAGCAAAAAAAAAATCCAGATTGCCAGTATTCACTATTAGAATGATTTATTCACGTCCAAGCATGGTTCAGGGCTCGCCAAAACTGTCTTTATTTCTAGGATTGAAGATTGAAATGACCATGGGAACTGAAATAATCGGTTGTGTATGGGGTAATTGTTTTAGCTGCAGTACAAAATGTTAGTGCACTTGCAGACAGCAAAAGAAATGTGGTCAAATCTACATGTGGAGATTGATATCCCACATGGAAACAATGTGTCCTCAGCAACAATTAGGGTAGATGTCACCCCTCTTAAATGTATAATATTGCCTAAATGACTAACAGAAAGCCAAAATGATCTAGCTTACCCACTGAACCCCCTCACTGATTTTGGCATCATGGCAAAAGAGCAATCATCACAGAAGCGAATGGAAGAAATAAAAAAACACTTTTTTCAACATTTTGGCTCATTGCCCCATGCGTTGTGCAAAACAATGCCATCAAACCCATCTCCATGACTTGTCATGACAACCAAGGTCCACCCCCCGATGCGAAGTGCACCCATCAGCTTATTTACTGTTGGTAAGAAATTCAATCTCACATCAAATCAAACAAAACAAGTGAAGCTGTATCTGGCTCATCTTTGTGGTTTAGCCCTGATGCTTTACCTTTAGGTTATTTGCTTTACCTAATGAAGGATGAAAATCACAGATGTGTTGAATGTCATTCAGAATCTGAAAACACCTAGAAGGACAGACACAGAGCCACAGCAGGGACGTTCAGGGAATCCATAATGACACATGGCTGGTGGTAATACTGGTTTTCTCTGATGAGCTGACTCATCTCAGCAATGACTAGCTCTCCGGGCTGCTTTTTCAGAAACCATAGAAAAGAAGAACACTGTGGTAACAACACACACTCTGAGCCAATAAAATGTGTTTAAGCAAGTGAATACTATCCTATCCCACAGGAAGGAAGGCTTTCCTCGGTGGTTAAAGTTGCTCAAGGCAGACACCTCCCAGATAATCATGTCAAATATTCCTTTAGCAATTATGTTAAAGTAATAGTTTGACATTTAGGTAAATAGCCGGCACTTATTTGCTTTCTTGGCGAGAGTAAGATGAGATGATTAATACCACTCTCATGTCTGTATAGTAATTATGAAGCTACTGCTAGCAGCCATTTGCTTAAAGTAGCATAAAGATTGGAAACAGGGGCTCTAGCTCTGTCCGAACATAACAACATTTGCCTAACAACACCTCTAAAGTTCCCTTATATGTCATATCTGGTTTGTTTAGTACATATATATATATGTATATATATACTGGAAATCAGAATCAGAATCAGCTTTATTGGCCAGGTATGTGTACATACTAGGAATTTGACTCCGGTATTTATCTCACTCTTAATGTACATACATGCAGTAGACAAACAATGTGCAAGAATAAAGTGCAAATGAGCAGAGTGCAAGAAATAAATATAACTATGATTAATGTACAGGTTGCTTAATTTACATAGAGGGATAGAGGGAAACATACATTTATGTAGACAAAGCCATGTTAGCTGGCTTTATGTAGAGATGGCTCTGTCTACATTATGTCAGCTGTTTACCTATATTTCCAGTCTTTGTGCTAAGCTAAGCTAACCGACAGTTCATATTTATAGTACAGACACAAGAGTGGTATCAATCCTCTAACCTAAGTCTCCGCTGAAAGGGTGAACTAGGGTGAAAGATATTTAGTATGTCAGGACAATCTAGATAGTGTCAGGCAAGATATAAATTCACTGAAACTTCATACGATCCCTGCTAAAAAAAACTGCTGCAAATAGGGTATGACCCAGCCAAGTTGTGCAAGACTATTGTGAGGAAATATTACTGGCTGCACTGTCATTTAGCTGATTTAGAAATTGAAGCTTATTCTAGTGATGCACTTCAGAGCTTCTTCTAAAAGCTTAAAAATAAAAAAAATGTAAATTAACCTTAATCTCTTTCCATCCTTAAGCAAGTCTTTAGTTTTAACAGTGAAAATGACACTTAGGTTAAGTCATCAAGTAGGATCACAGGGTGATAATCCTAGAGTGAAAATGATTGTTTGTTAATGAGGGCAGCGTACACTTAATAGCCACATTGGCTGACCCGAGGGCCGTCCGCTATAGGCCAACCTGACCCACTTTTAATCAACAGCTGACCTACTTCTTCCGCTTGACCTGCTGTAATAGAACGATGTGGGGAGGGCTGGTGGCATTGCCACAGTCGCAGTGAGCTTTGTTCACAGTTTTCATTCTCCGTCCAAACTAGTGAATAGATGTTAATGTACAACAAGTCAGACAAGGTGAAAATAAATATAAGCTGCAGTGAACATGCTTCTGTAAGTATGTGAAGCCAACACATACACTGAAAATAGATAAGAAAGCTGCATATTCATCAATGTGGGTTAACACATTTATGGCACGAACACAGAGATATCAATCAACAATACATTCAACTCCAGGTTCTCCAGGATTGGCATGATGAGGTTTATAGAAACCTTCAGTTATTATGACTATAGGTTGTTTATGACTGATTTTGTTTTGGAAAAATATTTATTTTTGCTTAGCCCTGTGCAGGGAACTAATCTGTCTAAATTTAGGCGTGTTCTCATAATCTGCCACAAAAAAAGGAGATATTTATGTGACTATGTTCCAAGGAAATGTATTTTATGTTTGACAGGAAATCAAGGTTACAAGTATCATAACGTCTTTGCTTGTCTTTGTTTTGACAATGAGAGAAACACTAGTATAGAACTGAGCATCAAACAGTTAACCAATCTTTTAAGTAACTACTGAATAAAAGATTGTGCTTTACCCCTCATTTGTACATTTGTTCATTCATTTATTTATTTTATTGTATTTACAATATGTGTTGTTTTCCACTAACTTTGCTTTTGATTCCTGCGTTCTTTTGTGTAACTACCTGCATATACCTCCTTGAGGGGTCATCGTGGGATAAAGAAAAGTCTAGAAGTCTTCACACTGCAGAGTCAAACCCCCCAAAAAGAAGTCATAAAAAAAGAAAACTTTTGTATTTACTCCTTTAACAGTTGGAACAAAGCTTGCCACTGTTTTGCTGCCTTGCTTCAAGTACACAGCTGCCTCATTAACCTACAACACACCACTGTTAAGCAATAATAATACCTTGCTCAAGGGCAAATTAGCAGCAGTTACTGAAATTCAAGTGAGCAGTTTTTATCGTTTTTTATTTTCCCCCATAAGGAGTTTCCCAGCAGGGCAAGAATTGAAAGCAGTAATCATCCAGTCAGAATCGTGCTATTATAACATCCAGTCCTTACATGATAATGAAGTAAAGCTGCATATAAAACAGATACGGAAAGGCTTGACATATTAGAGCAGACTTTTTTTTGGTACTCCGTGATGAATGACACTTTGTTTATACTTCTCATGCTGTTAGTGTTTCAGTCAGCATGTCAGATCCTGTTGAGTTTTTCACAACATCTGTGTCCAGTTATGTTGAATGCATGTAAATTTAAAACTATAGGCTTGATGGACAGCTGCTGGAAGCCACACATGTCTGTGTATTGTCGCCATTAAAGACATGCAGTTGAAAGCGTCTTGATGAGGACATAACCTCCACAGAGATGGCTATCTAGAGCTCACTGTGTGCGGTGCTTTGCAGGCCTGTGTAGAAGTGTTAAACGCAAAGTCATAAATCAGCCATGACACTACTGTTGCTGCTGATGAGATTATTGGTTTCAGCTGCTTTAGGAAGTACCAGAAGTATTACTTACTTGTAGAAGTGGCATGATCGGTTACAGAGACATTTGTGTCAGTAAAGAACCACAGCATGACCACAGCAAGAAAAAACAATGAAAACAGGGGGTCAGAAAATGAAAAATTGAAGAATAAATCATTTGTGTTGTTAGCTTTAGTGCAACTGCCATTGGAAAGTATGAGGCTGGAATTATGGTTCTCTGACGATACACGCTAACATCTCTGTGGGTCTATGAAGTGAAGGGTGTTATGCAGAGGACTGCAGAAGAGCAGACACCTCTGAAATCTCAACAACACGCTGTGCGTACGTGAGCAGCGTGAGCACATCACCTAAATGTTAAAGAAATAGTTTCACATTTTGGTAAATACACTCATTTGCTTTCGTGGAATCACTCTCATGTTTGCACACCAAGTGCTCAATACTATACGCCCACATCCAAACAGTGACATCACTTCTGCAAGATGAAAATGTGAAGCTACAGCAGGTTAATTTAGTTTAGCATGAAGACTGAAAACAGGGAGCTAGTCTAGCTCTGTTAAAAGGAAACAAAAACAGCCTACCAGACAGAGCCAGGCTAGCTGTTTCCCAGTTTCTTGTCTTTATGCTATGCTAAGCTAACTGGCTTCTGGCTTTAGATTCATATTTACCATGCTAACATGAGAGTGGCATCAATCTTCTCATTTAACTCTCTGCAAGAAAGCAAATAAACATATTTTTCAAAATTTTGAAATATCCCTTTAATGTTTTCAACAGAGAGGAGAGTCTCACCATCTACTAATACACTGTTTTGCTTCTGCACATGTTCATGTAACTGTAATCCTTACCCATGCGGTTGTATGTATACATTAAGAACAGTGGTGTACGCGTTTCCTGTACGTATGCCTCTATGTACATGGCATGAATGTGTGTGTGAGATGTGATGGCTGTCCTGGGGAGTGTGTTGTTGTTGTGCGTGTTGCGTGCTGCTAAAGAGTTTATGTTATTCCGTCCCTCCTCTCTCCCTCGTTTACTGGCTATTCTGGGAAAATCCAAATTACAGTCTTTCAGCGTGTGGTTGGCTTGTGTGGTTCCAAATTTGTACTTAACCTACCCCTCCTGCTCTGTCCTTCTCCCTCCGCCTTCCTTCACTTCCCCCATCTCTCCTCCCTTGCTCAAATGACATTAATCTTTTTTTTTGCTATACTTTGCATTTTTGATTGTACTTATACTCATATACAAACATACTTTGGGTCCATGTGTCTCATTTGTTGAATATGATTTAATTTAAATCCAATCAGCACACGGTACCATAACTGTCAAGATGACGTTGAAGTCACGAGACACACGAGTTCTTCCATGCTCCTCTCTGTCTTTTCTCTTTTCCTTCTCACACTCGATCTCGTCTTTTTCCTCTCCTCCCTCCACATTTTTTGTTGTGTCTTCTTGTTGTTTTGTCCCAGTGCCTGTTGCTGTGCGGATGGAAGTCCTGAACACATCCACGTCTCCTCTAAAAACATATCCTCCCTGCGGCTTTACTCGCCGCTCAGTTTCAGCGCTTCCTGTCTCCCCCTCTAGCCCGCCTGTAATTACCATCGTAACCTATGGATCTGCAACCCCCTCTCCATTCACAAAATGGGTATTTTTATCTGAGTCTTAGTGACAGAGGTTTTTATTTTTTCAGAGGATGTCTATTTGTGTAAGAATTTCTGCAAATGCTCATTTAGTGGGTCTCTTTGCTTACAGAATTGCTCTGCTCTATTCCTGATACCTGTTAAATCTATTCTGGCCCTCTGAATGACCCTGCACACACACACACACAGGAGTGTGAGAGATATCAGACATGTAACGGGTGCAGTCACTGGATTAAAATGAAAAAGAAAATTCAAACTCTACGGACAGTTTGCCTCTGAAATGGCTCATTGCTTTGGCAGACTAATGCACCCTCAGAGGCTTTTGGCAGTGCTTTGTAATCATCACTGAATATTTTTAACGTTTCAGAAATTTCACTTTTAATTTTGACCTTAAATGCCACGATGTACCAGGCTGCTTTGAGCTCCCACTGATGAGGATGTGCAAAGCAATTTGTTAGTTCTCTCTCATAGATGTGGTTAACATTTAAGCTTTAAAAAGTCCAAATGAGAGTGCTTGAGTTGTCAAACTGAGTCACCAGCTTTGATTTATTTTTTACAGTATCTAGGAGGGCATCTTCATGTTATGTGTTGACACAGACCAACTTGCTCTCAGACGACTCCACTTTTCCTATTTAGCATTTTACATAAACAGTGCGTAAATGTAGCCAGACATAAGCATGCATGATGCCTCAGTTGAAGCTATTGCACTTTGACATAAAACATTCTGGATGGACTCAGTACAGATTATGTTACAATGACCACCTCCACTGCAGTGCATCACGTCACATCATGTCACGTCACGCGGCTTTATCCAGAAATAGTACACAGAGTCTGTCTGACACATTCTCGTCGTTAGGGCGTTATTTTTAGATTATTACTTTTCAGGGCAGATTAATGAACTTCTTGTTAGAAAGATCTCGATGGGTGAAAGATCTCGTTAAATGTTAGGGGAAAATCTGCTTTAATATCTCTCTTGGCTCAAGTCTGTTATTTCTGGTCTCTTGCTTTTTAGTGAGAGCGGAAGGCGACTGGATCATTAACCATCTCAAGTGACCAGCTGTCTCACTCTTTCCTTGTTCTTCTAATGCCTGTGGCCCCAATCCGTGTCTTCCTGTGGTGCTTGGCTACTGTTTACCAGTTCTAACTGCTTTCTGCTTGTGCATTTTCCCCGTGTGCACTTGCCTGTGTAGCAAGCTGGTGAAAAACCGTGACCATGATGAGTGCTCACCACTCACCCATCTAATCTTGTGGAGCAGAAAGGGGAGAGCCTGCCTCAAGGCCAAGCCCTGATGGTATGACCGAACACTGTGTGACATTCTCAGCAGCATCCCCTCCGGCTCCGCATGCGACAGCGGTCACTTTTTTTTGCCTCCTCTTCCTCCTCCTTCCCCGCTTTTCCGAGGAAAAAAAAGGGCATGTTTGGTTGGGTCGCATGGTTACACACAAAAAATAAATAAATCTGAATAATTACGTAAGCAGTGTTTTGCTGAACTGCAGCCAAGAGTATTGCGAGTCAAGCGCTGAAGTTAGCTCTCATTAAGTATGGCGTAAAGCTGTCCTCAAAGCTCAGGAAAAAAATGCAGTGGTGGAAAAACATTCAGGGTCATGCAATGCACAGTGGATATGTGCTGGGTTTGACTGCACAGTGTGTAATCTAACAGGCTGGAAACAACTGGAGAGACAAGAGCTTCTGTTTGCCTGATGGCTAATCTCAGATCAGCAGATGAGGGAAGTGAGGGAAACCTTTTATTTTTTCATCCATTTTGAAATACTCCACTCCAATCCAGTTATTCTTTTGTTCTTTTTTTCTAACTGATGGTTTTACGGCCAGCGTCTAAAAATCTCACCAGTCTTACTCACCCGTCCAGAACGCTCTCTCCCATCACCAACCCTTTCTTTCCTGCCTTGAACCCTCTCTGCTTCTCCTTCCCATCTCCTTTGCCTTTCCACACTTCCATCACTGCCTTTCTCTCCCCTTTCTCCCTCTTTCCCTCCTTGTTCCCCTGCTTCGGTTTTGTGAAAGGGGGCTTTATCGGCAGGCCTGAATGGCGCAGGTCCACTGGAAGCATGGACAATGGGCTCATCATAAGAGGGAAGCAGAACCCATGAAAGAGGAACAAAGACCCTCTGCCCAAGAGGGGCCCCACTCTGCACCTCATACCACCGCAGCAACAGCCTCCACTGGCCCTGCATGCTGTGTGTGTGTGTGTGCTGGGGGAAAAAAATTGTGTGTCCTTTCCTGTATAAGCAGGCAGGTGCTGCCCCTTGGGACTTCTGCATTATGGCTCTGCCCCCCTAAAATGGCTTGGCTTTCAGCTATCATTCTTAAACAGGCTGCATTCTCCTGCTGGCACTACGCATACATTATCGTCCAAATCTATCTTTCTGCATGGCCTCCTGTGCATCCTCACCACTATTCATCATGCACTTGTGTTTGTTAGCATGTAGAAGTCCTTAGCGAGGGAACGGTTAGTGGGAACATGCTTTCCTGTCTTGTAACATGACAATACATGTACCCGTCATGAATATGCATGCTCACTTACTGTCTCCTCCGGGGAATAGGAGATTATTTAATAAAAAACATGTTTGTGCAGGGAAAGCTGTTAGTGTGAGTGGAGTGCGAGACAAGTCCTGTCTGTTATACAGGTTTTTCCAGTAAAAGTGACTGGACACGACACAGTTGACAAAGAGCTCATCTGTTCCTCCATTTCTCCAAGAGGTGTACTCCCATATGCTTTGCACCTTCTGGTAACAAACATGATCTGAATTTGATCATTTGTTGTTTACTGGCTTCACACTAAGTTCTGCTACTCTTCCTGAGGTCCATAAAGATACACAGATAACTCAGAATAAACATCAGGACATTAACAAGTAACAGAAGAGAGAACCATGTAAAATGTAGCAAAAACATATAAACAAACAAAAAAGACTGAACAAGAGTCAGATTTGTCAGTATTAAGTAAGTACTACTTTTGTATTCCAGTTTTCAACCATGGCACATGGTCCTCATCATGAATTTGGATCTGGATGATGGATGGTTTTTTGTCAAACTAGTATTTCCAAGGTCAAAAATTAACTTCACTGTTTGGCTTTTGCAAGCCAATATGGACAAAGTAATATTGATGAACCATTGAGCTAGCGTGGCAACAGATCCATCTCCATGACAACCAGGGACACACCATACACAGATGAAAGAGAAAAAGCTAGTACGTAGACCTTGAGCCGGGATTGTTTCGTGAAGAGATAATTGTCCCTTCTTAGAATTCTAGTGGTGTTCAGTACATAAACAAACGAATCACTGAATCCTCAAGCTGATCCGAGTGTACTGAATCACCTGAATCAGTAGATTTCTGCATTGAAGCACCTCACAGATGAGAAACGTGACATGATAAAGTCACAGAAACAATCAAAGGCGGCTGCGAATCACTAGACATTTTAATCTGAGGCTGAGCTGAAGGAAGTCAGAAAACAAATTTACAGCTAAAAAACAGAATACTGAGAAGAAGTTAAGTCTTGACAGGCTGGAAAGACAGATTGGATTGAATTTTGTCAGTGGTAATGTGATATGTGTAGTGCAGCAGTAATTTAACAGCTCTATTTTGAACTAAATGCAGCTAATTGCAGATACAATCTTTATACTATCAAGATGTCATCAGCTAACTGTGCCATCAGTTTGTGAACCTAATCCTTTTTAACCTCTAACATGATTTAATTTCATGCACAAATGATACTACGAAAGAAGGTATGTCATTGAAGCAGGACACGTCTTATTCTGGGACAGAATTCGTCTTTCCACCATCAACAATTAATGCAGCTTATAGCAGATTTGATCTCCAAAGGTACATCATTGTCCTGTGTGGATTTCTCTGAGTTTTGAACCAAAGAAATCAGACTATTAATATATCAGATAACTACAGCTGCTGCTAGTACGGGGAGAGAATACTCTTTCCGGTCTATTGATATTGTGCAATAGTATTTAATATTTGAGGGTTGTTAAGGTCATGTTCATCAGTTGACCTTAACGGGCTGAGCTGCACTCACACATTAGAGGACTCATTAATGTCCATTATTACATTACATTTAGCAGACGCTTTTATCCAAAGTGAGGAGGTGATCGGGGGAGTCTGGGGTCGAACCCACAACCTTATGGTTGATAGGCACACAGGTCTCTCTCTCAGACCTCTTATGACCTGTAAGGTCACTCTTCACTCTTTCACTCTGATCAGAAGAGGGAGAAAGTTACACATTTTGTTATATATATATATATCATCTCTGAATGCACAACAAGTCGAACCTTGAGGCAGATGAGCTACAGCAGCAGAAGACCACACTGGGTGCCTCTCCTGTCAGCTAAAAACAGGAAACTGAGGCTACAATTCACACCGGCTAACCAAAACTGGACAATAGACGATTGGAAACCGTTGCCTGGTCTGATGAGTCTCGATTTCTGCTGCAGCATTCGGACAGTCAGAATTTGACGAAAACAATATGAAAGCATGGATCCATCCTGCCTTGTATCAACGGTTCAGGCTGGTGGTAGTGGTGTAATGCTTCTTGGCACACTTTGGGCCCCTTAGTACCAATTGAGCATTGTTTAAATGCCACAGCCTACCAGAATATTGTTGCTGACCATGTCCATCCCATTATGACCACAGTGAACCATCTTCTGATGGCTACTTCCAGCAGGATAATGTGCAATGTCACAAAGCTGAAATCATCTCAAACTGGTTTCTTGAACATGATGAGTTCACTGTACTCAAATGGCCTCCACAGTCACCAGATCCTAATCCAATAGAGCCCCTTTGGGATGTGGTGGAACGGGAGATTGCTGCGTGGTGTTATCATGACCAAAATCTCTGAGGAATGTTTCCAGCAACTTGAATCAATGCCACAAAGAATTAAAGCAGTTCTGAAGGCAAAAGGGGTCCAACCTGGTACTAGCATTAATGTATATATATGTATCTATATATTCTAAATAGATATATACAACAATAGATATTTTTTACTGTATGTATATGTATGTATACACACGTATGTGTATGCATACACATGTATGTATGTATATTTTGTGTATGTGCATGCTTGCTTGTGTGTGGGATCTGCACCGTATGTATTAGTTGATCATTTCTGTGCTTCCAAAAGATCCATCTGAGCCAGGTAATTGCAGAGTGATGGCGGATATTCAGGCACTGACCCGGAGCAGAGGTCTTTCTATTTCTGAATGCAGACAGGATACAGGGAGCATATTATGCCGCCCACAGAACAGGACACATGCAATCGACCTCTGACCCTGGGCCATTTTGAATCATCATCTCAGAGCTTAAGAGCAGGAGCTAATCCTTTCTGTGTTTACCACACAACTGGCACAACAGTTGGATGGTCTGCAGTCTCTTCTGGACTCTTGGTATGCTGATATATATGGATACTCTCTGGGATCATTTGCCCTCATTTGGATTTCCACCAATGGGCTTCAAGGAGGTATTAATGCACATACCGTAAGCTATGTTCATCTCAGGAGATATGAGCTCAGCCCAGTCTGGTGCTCTAAATCATCCCATTGCTATTGGCAAATTTCACTATTGCAGTGAAAAATCATATTAGTGAAGGATTAATTGGTGTCTGTGTTGGCCAGTGGGGTAGTGGGTACTATGAAGCTTTGATAAACCGTCAATGCTGGTGATCTGCTATTAATGGATTGGTGATCTCGCTGCAGCAGAGCCTTTTGTCTGGACCAGCACTGTAAAGGAGAGCAGAGTAAAATTAACAACTGAAAGTGGTACAGCAAAATTAATTAATGTGTGCTGTGAAATGGGTTGTGCATGCGTATGGGTTGTGTAGGTGCATGTGTGTATTTTGGGGCTATGAGTGTGTATGGGTGTTAAAAACCTAATAAATGGAATGAGAAAACTGATTTCCCCCAAGCAGGATTTATAAAGAAATTCTTCTTCTGCAAGCTCTGTGATTTAGTGGCTACTTGCAAGTCATGGGACACAAGCAATATGTTAGCTTCTTCCATTTTGGACTCTTCAATTCTCATTATAAGATCAGTAGTATAGAGATGTTTTGCAGTTGGTCAACTGGCACAAAATCAAGTGTGAAAGTTTGCCAAAGTTACAGGAATATTTTGACATTTTTGGAGAAAATTTTGTTTTAGCTATCTTGTTGAGAGTTAGATGAGAAGATCAATAGCACTTTCATAAAGCCGGGGGAAACAATTATACAAGTTGTTATGACCAAGCTCCGAGGATAGTGAACCACAGCACCTGGGTTCAAGTAAAAATGACAAAAAGTCTCTCTTCTGCTGAAGTGTCTTATTGCAAGACACTGACTTTCTACCGGCTATTGGAAATGTTGTAGCCCTTCTGCCTTCAAAATCAATTTGTGAGATTGCATTTATCACTTAATTCACTTTTTGCCCGGCATTCAAGTGGTTTAAGTCATGAGAGCACTGTAGCTGTGGGGAATTTTAGTTTTTATTTTAAATTATTTGCTTTTTTAGAAACACCAAAAAGTAGATAACAACAAAAATGTTAAAGCAACTTCTATTTGCTCTGACATTAGTGTGTGTCACAACTAATGATCAGAAAATTTACACTTATGAAATTACCATGTGAATGAGTCGTTCGAATGTGCGCATGTCTTGTATGAACACAATAAACACGACCCTACTTGAAGGTATCATGTGCTCCCTCTGAGGGTGAGGGCAGAAGGATGACAAATTCACCTCAGAAAGACAACGTACAATGCAAGGAGGGGCATTTGTTATGTAAAGCTAACAAAAGATTTAAATTTACCACTGCTAATGCCGACCACAATTAAAGGAAAATTACTAAATAGGAATGAGCCTAATAACTTGTAGAAAATATCAACAGAAAGCACATGTTGTTTTTGTTCTATTTCACTGAGCTGTGCCTTTCACTGAGCAGGGATTGTGTAACAGCTCTGCCAGGACAGGTGAACCATGTAACCGTGTTCTGACTTGTTTTCATTCTGTTGAATAAGTACTGCCTTGAGCAAGTATCCACACACACACGCATGCACATCCACATTTGCACTCAACTCACTCAAACGAGCCCCTACTGACACAGACACGTCTCACATGTCGTTTTTTTTAACTAGTCATCCTTCATCTACTTCATTTGCTCTTTCAATATCCATTTATAGATTTTTAGCACGATACGATGTGTGCGTAAGTTTTACCTCCATTTGATCCCACTCAGTGAAATCATCTGTATTTCATAACACATCGGCCTAAGAGGGCTTACCCCATGCATGTCTGGGCAGAGGTCATGAATGCAGACTTCCCTCATATAGGCTAGTCCATTATGGATAAAGGTCTTTTAATCTCTTGCTTCACATCTAGGTTTTTTTTGAAAAAACTGCTCTGTAGCTGGGGATAGCACCATTAGCGGCATGATGTTAAAGCGAGGCAGTGCCTGCAGTCATCAGTGTCAGTACAGACTCTTGTGCCCATTCTGGGACCTCAGTGCCACAGTGGGAGTGAGGTTTGTTCTGGGTCATTTAAGGGGAAATGAACTAGGAAGTCCCATGCTCTCTGTTAACAGTCTCTTTTATTTAAATAGCATAGAAATGTAATGAATAAGGAATACTTGAAAATCATTATCATCTTTCATGAAAGTGAAATAAGATAAGTTACAATTAAAAAAAGTTGGATCCATTAGAGATTGCCAAAAGTGCGAACCAGCATTGTAACATTAATTCATCTTTAAAATTACTTTTTAGATCACAGAATTTCCTCATACAAGTTGTTAATGCTTTCAAAGTTTCCCACAATGGCTGCTGGTGGAACAAGTGGGGGGGAATTGTTCAAAAATCTCAATTGTCTTCAGTGAAGTGAAAGGGAAAGAAAACATATTGTACATGCACAAGTGGTAACATCCTTTGTGACAGGAAATAAAAGCGTTTATGGGAAGTGTGTTGCTTTAATTTTGACCTCTTGCATAAGATACAGACTGTTAATCATTCTGCGTGATTCAATTTGGCTAATTATATGAAGGTGTCACAATTGATTTGACAGCTTGAATGAGGTAAGATAAATTCCCAGAGAACGGATATAAGCTTAAACCTTTGTAGGTGAAAACACTTGTCAAATTACTTTTTACAGTTAAACAAATCAGGTTCTGAGTAACATTATTATTCCACATGAGATATGGAGTAAATGTCTCTATTATTCCATCACTTTAAACTCAACACATGCACATACACATTCTTTTGAGAAGGCCATAACATTGCAGAATTGCTAATCAGTGGATGTGCAAAAGGAGAAATAAAAGAAAGAGCTCACCAGGCCTCTGTAGTCCACGCCACTTGAGGCTAACGGTTCGAGGTTACATCAGCCGCTACTAGCATAACACACCCAAATCTCTGATCAAACTGTTGATCATGTTGCATTGTGGGTAATGTAGGTACCAAAATTTGACAAGGAAGAAGAAGGTGTGGAATAAATCTCTGGTTTTGCTGCATCAATTTTGATCCTTTCTTTTAAACTGTCTATCGTGAGTCCGACAATGTTATAGGAGTGCAATGTTAAATCAGTCCTTTATCATTCCATATCTGCTGGATGTGTAAATAAACAGCTGTTTGCCAACAAGTTCTCCGTATCTAAATTTTTTGTATTACATGACTTGCATTGAGGCCATACAATCCCCTGCTTGAATGTTCTTGTGCTTATTAAGATCTTTAATTGAGGGGAAAAGTTAGTCTGAACATCCTTTCAGACTGCAGGCTGGTCAGCTGTAGCTTTGCTTCCATCCACAATGAAATTACATTTAAGATGGATGGTTGTAGAAGGGATTAGCAGCGTACAGGTTGACCCTCCCGACCACATAGACACTGCGTCGACACACCATCAATAACTTTGTCATTACTGATGCACCATTCAACACACCACCCCGTTCTGTCTCCTTTGGTTTGTTTAATTTCCTGCAGAAACAAGATGTTGGAGTGGATCCATCTTTCAAAAGTGTAAATCAGTGGGGTATCAGTCAAGGAGTTGGTTCAAAGGGAAGTGATTGTTAAATGTTTGCGCTGATTTTATTGGTTAATTGTTTAAAATGATACAGTACGCTGTGGCTGAGTTTGGAGGGGTTTGAAACATACCAGATGTGCTACAGTTTTTCACGTAGTGTTTAAAGTAAAAGTCGTCCTTCATTTCAGTCCCAGCCTCCCTCTGTGTTTACTGAAACTCACAGATATAAAGGCAGGGGTTTGATTAGGCACAGGTGCGGCTTGTTAAAGGCAAGACCTCTGCTGGCTTCCAATCAATAGTCATGCTGTGTTGAGGAAAAACATTCATTTGTAAGGACGACATGCAACACAAACTGTGCAAACATTACATCTTCAGATGTTGCCGGTCCAACTTTTCAAAATGGTTATACCTACTGTAAAAAAAATATATATATATCAGTACTTGAAATGCTGTTACTTTTAGATTATATGGCTGATTAATAAATAAATACAAACTTTCAGTGTGTGCATTTCCAATATTTTCAAGTTCTAGCAACAAGATGTCACTCTGTTCTTTCACTTCATTTGAATGCTTCACCAGTCTGTGTTAACATCTCATCCATCATTGTGGCCATTAACACTCTGCAGCCTGCTGGTGTAATGTGGCGCTCACACGGGTCTTATGGGCTGTGAACGGGTATTTGGCTTCAGCCTCAAAGATTTTTTTATGCTTTGGAATAAGAAATACTTTTCTGTTTAAGCCAATGCATAGCTGTCAACAAAACACAATGAAAACCCTGACAACTTATGAACACAGGTTGTTTGTGAAATCAGAAATGTTTTATGAAATCGCTCTCCATATTTCTGTTTCTTTTTTAAATGTGTGTTTTTTTAAGTCACACAACATGTCGGTCTTAGTTTGCATCAAAGGCTGTTAAAAAAAATAAAAAATAAAAAACGAAACTGAAAGGCATTTGCAAAATTAGTTTGTCAATATGACATTTGGGAAAACATTCCCTGTGGGAGGTGAGTCAAGATACCTTGTGACATCCGAAGCAGTGAGTTGAAGTAAGTGGATTTGACACACGCTCACACAAGCTATAAAATATAGTTATGAAGTTTACCTTCTAATAAAATGCCCCTTCATATCAGTGATTCGTCATCAGACTGAGGAGTTTAGCAGACGCGATGTCCAAAATTGGTTTGTCAAACCAATGTGTCATTCAACGAAAAATCCCCCATGAAATAGTCATGCTACACGATCTTATGCAATTTAATTCCTATTTGTACATTTGTAAAACATTATGCTTGTATTAGATAACAGACTGGATATAGATTTACTATGCTATGAGCATGGCTCTAGATATGGCCAGTTGGTCCACCACTGTGGCCTAGAATGAATAATTTCAACTCTTATTATATAGATTAGCGTGAAATGTTGTACAGACATTCCTGGTCCCCAGAGATTGAAGACAACTGACTGTGATGATCCCTTTTAACTTCAGCGCCACCATGAGGTTGACACTTTAGTGATTTAGTGAAACATCTTGACGAGTATTGGTTTGTTTACCATGACATTTGAAACTATCCATGGTGCCCAGAGGATGAATACTGACGACTTTGGTATTTAGGTCTTAGACATGCTAGCAGTGTGACTTATGGATGGCAATGTGGGCCTGTTGGTCGGTCCACCACTTTGGTCAAGACTGAAATATCTCAGCAGTTGCATGGATTGCCATGAGAGTTTGTCCAGCTGTTCAGACAGCACAGAGTCTGACTTTTGACTTTGGTGATCTCCTGACTTTTCATCTACCACTATCATCAGGTCATATTTTGTGGAACACAATATATGACCAAATCCTTGCAAAACTAATGATATTTCCATTAGCCTCAGTTGTACTTTGTGTATAGTGCTAATTAGCAATTGTTACCATGCTAATACGCTAAACTAAGATGGTGAACATGGTAAGCTGTAGTATGAGCATGCTGGCATTAGAAAAATGTGTCAACATTTAAAAACACATCAACAGTAAATACTTGCATTTAATCTACAAACAAGGTTTCTTGTTATCTGTGACTGAAGAAGCTCCAGAATGTGTGAATTTATGAAGCGATGTTTTCTGTTTTGAGCTTTGAACAAGAGCAGTTTCAAGCCATGAGTGAAAACTGAGAAACCCAAGTAATAAAACAATACATCCTAAGACCGGATTTCCATTTTAAGATTTATTTACAAACCAGACAAGATGCACTCTCTTTGCAGCTTTCTGTACATTTTAAACTGTATTATCTGTTTCCTTTGATACTTATTTGTTTCAGTCTGCAACATCCTGAATCGTTCAGCCTGACATACATTTTCAGTCACAACATCTTTTTTTGGAGACAAGCATTAGCTATTCCTGGGCTTAAGTTTTGACCAGATGCCCAAAGTGTGGGCACATGTACGTATCTGCACACGTACACACACACACACACACACACACACACACACACACACAAACACACACTGCACAAGGTCTATGGCTGATTGTTTGTGTGAGTAGGTCCCCAGCTGTTGAGTGCTGTGCAGATGTAGCAGCCAGAAATGAGGGATTAGCCTACAGCTAAATCTGGAGGGAGAGAGGAAGAAGAGGAGGGTGGGGGTGCGTAGGGGAACAGTGTGGAGACTGGAGGGAAGGTACGACTAAAATGAAGACAAGGGTTAAGAGGGGTTAGAGGAAATGCAACCCGATGATGGAAAGATTAGACACAAATGATGAGGGGCCACAGGCAGAGCACGAGGCAAGATGTAGATTAAATTTGAGAAAATGTGAGAAAGTAAAAAGAACACAGGAAGGAGGAAGAGATGAGAGGCAGATGTTTTAACAAGAGAAATCTGAAGGGATGAAAAAAAGATTACTGTTAACAAGAAAAATGATCCCATAGTGGGAATTTGTGAGGCTGTAGCACAGTTTATTCACTTGATTACAAATTCGTTGATTTCATCAACTTTCTCCACAATCCGCAGAGAAGGCTGTGTTAATGCAGGCAGGGAGAAGCTGCAGTTAAAGCATCTTAAATCTCACAGCCATGAATATACTCACACATGGGAGACGGCCAGGATGTTTGTGCTTACTGAGTTTCTACAAAGGAACAGTGCAGCTTTCAGAAGAGTTCAAATGTGTTTTCTATTATTCATAAGAAGCTTTAGCCTCTTAAATGAAAATGGTTTACATTAGAAAAAATAAGGTTATATGAATCTGACTTCACTGATAGGTTTATAAATGTAAATACATATTGAAGACCTCAAATAGGGGAATGCAATCTTCTTCCTTTTGCAGCCTGATATCTAGCTCTATTTCTTCCAGCCCAGGGTTACAGTCAAATCATGCCCTCTTTAATATTCAAAACATTTTCACACACACGCTGTTGCTGCTATACTAAAGACAGCAAATGTGGTCTGTTTGATATTCTGCGATAACTTTCCTCCACTTGTCAACACATTAGTCAACTGATCTGGAAAGGATTGGCAAGAGCCCAAATTAATGTGCGCAAAAGCAAAGCCCTCTAGGAAGCTTAACGCCGTTCTAATTAAGATGCACACATTTTCCTGCCTCTCTTAACAACATGTCCAAGAACGTCTGCTTCATAAAACCTTAAATTAGTGGGCTGTCACTGTAAAATTAGAAGTGTTGATTTAATTTAGGCCCATTATTACTATTCAATAAATGCTAGTTTTGGCCTATTTTAAGGAAGCTCCATTGTTCTCGCTTTCAGATTTGAACACGACTCTTGTTGCTCTGAGGGCCATTTATCAGCTCAAAAGGGACTATTAATGAGATTGCAAGCCGACCCCACAGATCCATCTCACCCTGAGTGCTGCACGTATCAGATCAGTAGCTGTGAAACCTGATAAAGTGAACACTGACATGTTACACTTGTTACCTGCCTTGAAAGCTCGTTTACTTCACCAGCAGACTGCCACGTCATCATCCACTATACTGCCAAGTATTTTTGTTGCAGGAGCTAACATCATATTTCCCCCGGGGATTAAGTGATGTCATTTTGGATCCCAAAACAATCCCACGTCATCTTGGCTCAACCCCCCCACCTGGGTCAGTTTCCCTCTGCAGAGGAACACAGTTGACTCACAGTGAGCTGAAGGTGGACGAGTGTCAAGTCAAATCCAAAATCCTGGGTAGATTTGAAGAGGTCCCATTCGGATACTTTGTGACCAGAGGACACACAGGTACATACTGCAGCTATGGGACTGATATCATTAGGTTCACTTAATGCTATAAGACTTACAGTACAGTCAGATTTCTTCAAGCCAGTCTAATCTGAGAATCAACATAGTTGGATTGTTGCTGGTTCGAATCGAGGACTCGATTAAGGGGAAATGTGCAACAATGCAATGTAACAAAGTACATCTACTTAAGTACTGTACTTGAAGAAATATTGAAGCTACTACCAGCAGTCAGTTAGCTTAGCTATTAAAAACACTGGAAACAATGGACAGTTTTAGGCCCAGCTAAAGGTAAAATAATTATTACAAACAGTAATTACTACATTATACATTTTTATATATTATGTATTTTTTGATCCATAAAAAAAGTTGTAGAGCAACAATTTTATGCAGTTTTAAAGCCTCTCCCACACTGCCAGGAAGGAAAATGTGGTGGGAAAATAATGAAGCATTTATTAGTCCGTTTATATACACTAACAACACATTGACTTTACGGTTATAAAAGTTATTACATCATATGTAATAAAATAAAATAAAATATTCTCTGACCGATAAAAACCCCAATGTATGCTGAAGCCTAAGCATATTGTGCCTACCTGTACTTTATTGTACTGACATAATTACATGTGAACTGTTAAAAGAACATTCTGTCTGTGCCCAGAATTAACAAACCTGTTCCCAGTATGCACAGATTAAGACAAGAATAAACTTTCCATGTAAAACATAAATAGGTTTTTACATGGAAGTTTATTTTTGTATTAATCTCTGATGACTCACTCCTGAACTGATATAATAATGAAGGGTTGAGAAAAACTGTTAGTACAGTAGGTCAGCTCATCCTTTCAACAGTTACATAAGAAACAATATTCTACGAGGTTTTATTTTGCCCTTTGTTGCTCTCGGTGGCCTCTTTCTTCACCGATTCATCATGCTGCTAACACTGGATGTCCCTGAGCTGACACTATTAAAGATGCATCAAACAGTGGCTATAGTGATGGCACACTAAACTCCCTCAATGACTTTGTGGAGATATTAAATTTAACTCCTACTGAACTACAGCAGCTTAAACTGTATTCAGATCTGCTCAGATGAAAAAAGTTCAAATCTATTCAGGGAACACAGACCTCGTAATACATAAACCAACCCAGTGCTGGCATCATTGTTTTTCTGAATTCAATTTTTATCTTATCTTAAATGTACTTAGAGTAAAGCTATTGCATAATGTTTTTCAGATGTCCTGTATGCATCTCGCTGGCAGTTTCCCTGGAAGAAATACAGAATGAGGGAAAGCTTTGGCGACACCTATGGATGGAAAGTAGATAAGGTGGTTACACTCATTTAAGTGTAAAATCTGTTGTCTAGCAACATGTTACCTGGTAGAGATGTTTTCCTTGCCATCGTATTTCTGTCTCGAAAGTGGGGCTCGAAAACTGACACAAGAAACTGAAACCTTACTTGTGACACATGCATACACTAAATGCATGGATACACATATACTGTGTGTATGCCACCTCAAAGTACTGTCCAAAATATCTGTCAGGAAACCACAAAAAAAAAAAGGCTTTCCAAACAGGTCAGAAAAAATAATAAAGAAAACAGGAGGAGCGCCATTGAATGCAGAAAAGTGAAATTTTTAAATATATTTAATTTATGCACAAGCATCCTGGCTCTGAAAGCCATAACGGACACAGAAAGAGGCTTGGCAGCTACTGCAAATCATTTGAATTAAAACAAATATCAGAAATTCAAACTGAGCAGCAAAGAAAGTAGAGTGTGTTGGTGTGGATATCTGGCATAGATAAATGTGTAGATCATGGCTACATGCATTATACATTCCCTGGGCAGCAGTAGCTCAGGTGGTTGGTCATAAATCATAGAGTTAAATTCCTGCTTCCTTCTGTTGTCAATTTAGCAATATGTGATATGTGTCTACTGCATTTTGGACAAAAGGATCTGCAAAATGTCTTTCTTGTGCTGCATTATTCCCAAAAAAAATGTTCAGGCCAGAGGCATTTGTATGAAACACAACTCATTTTTACGACTCTATACCTTGAAACAGGAGTTTCCAAAGACCACTTGAAGGCAGCGTTAGTCTCAGTGATTGTCTCATTGATGTCCTGAGCTATAACAAGTTCTCTGTGGAGGAGGCATCTGTTTCATTGTTTGGGCCAGACGGTGCAGCTTGTCAGGGGAATTCTTCTCGACGGCACAGGCCTGCCCATGCTACAGATGGCTTACCTCGCAGTAAATGATTCAGAAAACGATAATATGCCTCCAAACGGAGAAGAGGTCATCTCCTTTTGCTAATGGAATGTCTTCCTCAGTTAGAGTCCGGACAGAGCACTTGTTAGATTTCTATTTCACGGTGGAAACGTGAGGCTTTATGTCAGCTGCTCAGGGAAAGGTAGGGCATTTTTAAACCCGAATCAGAATCAGAATCAGAATCTGGTTTATTGCCAAGTATGTATTCACATACGAGGAACTTGTTTTGGTGCGTGGGTGCCAACAAGAGCAATATATACATATACAGAAAAATAAAAAAGATGAAATAAAAGCAAAATAGAAAATATACAATAATAATAAAAGAAGAAGAGCTGTGCAATGAAGCATTTAAACAACGTTAATATAACGTGTAGTGTCCGTGTGTGTGTGGGGGG
>JAVQJD010106474.1:0-13396 GCA_036023655.1 Nannoperca australis
CCCCCCCCCCCCCCCCCCCCCCCCCCCCCCCCCCCCCCCCCCCCCCCCCCCCCCCCCCCCCCCCCCCCCCCCCCCCCCCCCCCCCCCCCCCCCCGCCCCTCGGCGGCGTGCCCCACACAGTATCACGCGTATCACGCCGCGGGAGCGCCAGGTAGGCAGGGCGGCAAGCACACACCCAGCGCCGTGTTTCCGTGGAGCAGATACAAGAGAGACAGCAGGCCTGAATCCGCTAGAGTAAGATCATTTACACTAATCCTTTACCACCTGAAGTGTTACGCCAAATTTCTTTTTTTTTTTTTTGTTGCTTTGACAGACTTTCCAAAAAATACCTATTTTAATAACCCGCTATCTTAGAATAGTCCGAAGTGATTTGTTGCATGCATGCGACATGCAAACAGGCCTTTTGTTGTATCGTCATTCCCTAATTATAACATTTTTAACGCATCCTCACATGCAGCAAATGTATGTTTAAAAAAGAGGAGATTAAATAAAGTTTTGCTGACTGAAAATGAACTTCGTATATTTCCAAGGTACAAATGCAAAACAAGTACATTTATGGATCACTTTATTTTTCCTAATTATTTTTATTTGACAGACGAAGTTCAGAGCTGAATATAAAGAATATCAGTATTCCTACAAATTAAACTATACAGAATACAATAAAGACGTTTATTTTAATTGTACAGAAATGTCGAGATTTATATTTTTAAGACTAAAATGTAAATTATTATTAATGATGTTGTTATTACTATTCGCCTATTGTTGTTGTTGTGGTGGTTGCTATTATATACAGTATCCTGCCCAAATGTGAGTGAAAGTGCCGTGTATCCTGCAGTTCCCTAGCGCCATACAGTGGCAGGAAAACATTTTCAATGCGCTTCCATTTTGGTGTGTTCACCGCCAAGGAGTGATTTATCCTCACCCTGTGTCACTTTGTGAAATCTATTTTATTTTTATTATTTACAAGCCCATGTGTTATTCCCTTTTTCTCAATTTAAAGCCCCTTGATAGCCTAACTCTAAAAATATGAATCTATCAAATTCTCTTTCATACAGCACAGGCTCCAGTTTGTTTTTTGTTTGTTTTCTGGTTGTTGATTTGAATTGTTCGACAATTCGGCTTTAACATGTTGCCTGCGCGACAACAAGCTACTTTCCTTCGTCTTTATGGGAGATCAAGTTTGTGAAAACCCAAATAAACTTTTGTTAACCTCAACTTTGATGTCAAGAATCAAAAGCGTTTTAGCACAAAATCCGTTTCGGGTGGAAAAGCCTAATAGCCTAATTGGGTCTATCAAGTAAAATTGATACAATAACATCCCCTCGCTCGGTTCAAAGAATGTCCAAAGAAAACTGTGACACTTCTTTTTTTTTCTTTTTTTTGTCTAATGACCCCTGCAATTTTCTTCCACCCGGACTCATTTACCGGCGAGGGGAGGAAATATTACATGGGACCATTTGAGGTTGGTTTTTCTTTGAAAGACTTTTCTGCAGGTCGCTCCTGAGGGGAGTTTGAAAACATGTCGGCTCTAATTAGCGCTTCAGACGTCACGCACGAGTCCGGGAGTTTGTCCCGTTTTCGGATTTTGACAACAGAAGAGTATTAAATAAAACTCCCTTTTTTATTTTTACGCAAAATGAATCCGTTTATTAAGAGTGAATGATAATGTAGACGTTTTCTTACGTCATATCACAAGACAACATCTATTTTAATGTAATATGTCTTTATCTCGCATTATCGGTATTTCTACAAATAAATAGGACTTGTTGTTGAATAAATAAACGTTTTTTTCCCAGTGTAATGAGTAAATAAAATGTCCTCCCTAACTTTATACTGCTAAACAAATTATCTGGAATTTGAATTTGTTTGTAATCTTATAAATAATAGGCTATTTGACGCAGTCTCAAATTAACGCAACACGGTAAAATAAAAAATAAAAAAGGCAATATATTGTGATAAACGGTGTCTCACCGTGAAATATTTCCCAGCAGATCACTGGAGATAAGAGAGACCAGAGCAGCGCTGCTCTTTATTTCTGCCCCGTTTGAAGGTGTTTCCCAGTTCTTCTTTGTCTCTTGTAAACACATGCTCACACTACGTTCAGCCCAAATATTAGCACAATGATTATTAATATTATTATTATTGATCAACATTTTAATTCAAAATCTCAAAAAAGCAGTTCTAGTAGCACTATTTATTTATATTCCAAACCTTTTTCTGGTTAATATGAAGGCAGATTTAACAGCCTAAAATAAATAAAAGCATAATGTATGCTGTAGTTTGCACTTCCTGTTCACTCTCATGCAAAATGATCTAAGAAGAAGGAATATTATTATGCGCCATGGCCATTTCAATCACATTACATCAGTGATGATACCAGTATCATAGCAATCATTTACCCCAGTTGCCTATTAATCACCTTCCATTAGTGTCTTTTACCGGGCTTTCAGAGGGCTTCCAAGATCCCAGTCCATGTTTGGGGATAAATGAGTCATCAAGCCAACCGCAAAAATACAATAACTAACTGCCTTTTGTTCCCATGTGTCACTCCAGCATATTTTATCATGTGGGTTCAGAGCACGAACACAGGCATCGATTAAAATATGTTTTCCCACCATCGGGATTGGACACAGGACAGTGTCCCGTGGCATCCTAAAGGTTGGTGTGGCCAGAGGGAATGGAAGGAGAGAAGGGAGACGCATGTGCAACACTTTAAAAGAGGAGGGTTCTCCATCTTGCTTTGTCAGGGGCCCTGCTGACATGGGGAAACATCTGCTGCGTAGAAATAGAGACTGATGACTCAAATTATATGCAGTCAGAGGGTCTGCCAGCCTAGATGGGGAATGAAATGGCAGCGAGTATGGACAGATCGCGTCTACGCTCGACCCCGTGCCCCAAAAGGCGTGGGCTCAAAACTCACAAAATGTAACCTCTCCACGTTCGTACGGTAAAACCGATCCAGCACATCAGGGTGTTCTGTGTGTGTGAAGATGAAAGTTCAGAAGATAAGCCTGTAAACCCCCCCCAGGCCCCCTTCTCACCCGAGTTGATCCACACATGTCAAAGTGTACCTCACCTTGCGTGCTTACCGAGACGACCACAACAAAACACACATCAGCGGGGTTGTTTGTTGTCTGTCTCTAATAATCAGCCTCTCTGCCATTTGATCTGGCAGCTGAGAAGTCTGTCTCTGTCTACTGCATGTTCCTTGTTGTGTTGGTCCACTTGAGTGAAAATGGAATTTTTAGGGGGCACGTTTAACCTCTTGGTTTACTCTGCAACAGCAGCTTGCTGATGCTTTTATGATTAGGACGGCTAAATTAGAACCAGAGGAAGCAAAGCAGGAGACACGCGGAGAGAAACTGCTCAAGTGGCCGAGCGATGATCACTTCTGCCTGCTACCTTTTTCTAGTATTGATGCACAGAGCCAATATCCCCCGTGTTTCAAAAAGATGAATGTTGTCATTGTTATTGTAATGATAATCTCCATATACAGGGCTCACGGCACCAGGAAGCACACTGTTCTTTGATAGCATGTCAGTTGTTATGATCATCTAATTCAAGGCAGACAGCCACAACATCGGGTCTAAGAATGTTTCATCAAATTTCTCCACCATAATAGTGTTGATTTACATGCAATTGTGAATCCTCCACGTGGATAACAAAGGGAAGCTGAAAAGCAGAGAAAGGGGAACGTGTGCTTATGTTCTCGGTTTCATTCCACTGTCATGCCAGTAAGCTGATTTATTTTACCATAAGTGGCAGATCTTGAGAATATGCAAGGAAAGAAAGCTAATGGATCATTATTATGCCTTCCTCACTCGCCTATCTTCCTAATAATCACAGGGCTTTGCGATTCTGGCTTTGATTTGGAGTCCATTCTCCAGTGTGACTTGAGTGGACTAGCTGAGCTAAGACACAATTTTCAGGAGATTGCAGAGTAAGTGCCTCTGGCAAGACCTTTTTATTTATATGGCACTTGACTTTCTCTATCTCTCCCTCCTGTTTGGGAGAAAAAAAACAAGAAGGGGAGAAAAAGAGAGCTTTTGTAACTGTTGCTTATTGGGTTTTAAAGGATAAAAATCACTATGAGATGAGTGGTCAAAACAAATATTAATAGTAAAAGGAGTCTGCAGTAATTTCTTTAATGGTCTTCGCAAAAAAAAAAGAAAGTTTATATTTAGTGTTTACAGCCTGGTTACTTCTGAGTATCCTCAGTTTCTTCCCCAAAATGCCCGCACATTTCATTAAAAGCAGAACGATCCAGTGCTGCTTTTAATGACGCTCAGTGGGTTGAAATATGATTACGTGTACAGAAAGAAGGACACGGGAAGTTCATTCTTACTGTGCATGAAGACATATTTACTCCAGTTTCTCAGAAATTGTTTGTGCAAATCAAATTAAAACTTTTAAGAGGAAAAATCAACAAAATTTATTTTGCTATTTATATATATATATATATATATATATATTATATATATACATTATATATCAATAGTCTATATGTCTTTGTGCATGCGTGTGTCCTAAATGTTTTCTTATGACGGGGTGCGTTCAAAGATTTTTGATACAATTGAATGTTGGATGCCTTAAAATGTTACATTGAATGTACACTTATAAGGTAGCATTATGTGCATATGCAAATGCAGAGTTCATCTGTTGACTAACAACTCTCTCTTGTGGGCATGGAGGACATTGCATGAGTTAGAAGGAAAAGAGAAGTTTAAAAAAAACCTTTGTGTTGCTTCTTCAAAGCATGCTGGCTGTCTCTTCTAAGTTTCATCACAGTATTTATCACAGTATGATATATATACCCTCTGACTGCATATAATTTGAGTCATATATATATATATATATATATATATATTCAATATATCATTTCCAAATAGAAAACATAAGACATTCCTTTTTCTGGAATATAGATTAACAGCTGAGTTGAAATATAGCTGTGAAAAGATCTGTTAAACATTGTGAAAATTCCAGTGAAAATAATGTCATTGTACTTAAAAAATAATGATTAAATAGTGTTGAAGTATCCCATAATAAGGGTTGACCGCAAGCAGTACAGTTGAACAGTAGGCTGTTGCTTAACAAAACACCGCAGTTGCTAGGCGACACAAACAGGAGTGTATAATTACCAGTGTGAGTGGCAGTTTTCCATCGTGCATAACATTGAAATTCACTGTGATTCAGTCACAGGTGTGCCGTTGTTGGGTGTTTTACAGCTGCTTCAAACATGTCTCAGCCAATCACAGCTGCAGACTGGAACATCCTCTTAATAATTAGGTCAAATAATTAATGAAATAATGAAACAATGAGCCTGAAGAGGCCGTGTTTTACATCTCAGAGGCGTTGATAGGCCTCATCAGGATGCCAAGCGGGGGCTGAAGTGTCCGATGGCTTCTTGGTTTTAAGAATCAGCAGAAAAGATATGACAAACTGTACAATAAAGGTTTTATTGTGAATCAATAATTCTATTCTACTCTGAAAACAGTAAGCGATTTGATAAAAGCAATATGCACTTTTTCTCAAACAGTTGTAAACTGTATGTAGTGATTTTGTTTGAGCATATTAATATTTATGTCTTATAAGTAACAGCAGGGCTATGATATGTCAGTCTTGATGTGATGGTCAATGATAAACAGCTTTCCAAAATGGAAAGGTGACACACACACACACACACAACCACATATATCTAATTGTTTCCCTACCATCCAACAGACGTATTGTACTGCTCAGTTAGATTTAATACAGGGTTCAACATCTGACAGTGCCTTTTATAAACTGAGAGTAATTTGTAAGTTAATCACCACAAAACCTTTAAGTGCTGAGTATAAGCATCACCTCTCCAGCAGACAGAGGTACCAAACAAATGATCGTATGGTACATTGAATACACTGAATTTCACGGGTCCTTTATCATTTACTATTCATCAATTCCACTTCTTGTCACCTTCACTAACTGAACATCGGTTACCACGACTACTTTCAAGTCCCATTTCCTCTTTCAGGAAATAATTTAACGTTATTAAATATCACAATGAGGCAGCAAAGAATCTGTCAGAGGGGAAACAGCACCAGGTGATTCATAAAATCATTAAAAAAAATAAAGGAAGCAAAAGCTGAGAACACAAAACAAATTAAATCACTTAGACATTCAAATGTGTCCAACTAATATGTGATGGGGCTGTTAGACCAGTAGACTCCTTGTTCCATACGGATTTCATTTGAATAAATCCGGTTCATACATATTGAGTACATAAAGGACATGTTTAGCTACACTGAGAAACATGTACCTGATTTGCACAATTGGTGCAAAATTCCAGCTCCTGTCCTTGGTTTTCTTCTAGGTCTCCGTTCCCCACTCAGCCCCCCTGGATTGCTTGTAGCCCACAGTCATCAAGGGGATTAATGTCCTTCAAACTTTTATATCCAACATAAATGACAGATTGTTTTCTCTCTTGCGTTTTGATGTGTGCAAGAGAGGGCCAGCTTTGAAGTCAGCAGAGCTTTTATCTTCCTGTATTTACATTGGCTAAAGTGTTAAGTGGAGTTCTCGTTTGACTTGAAGGATATAATACCCTGCAATGAGAGATTTACAGGAAGGGGAATCGCAAACTGTGTGCTCCTTTTGGGGCCCCCTTTTAACAAAAACTATTTATGCAAATGCAGAGGCTGTAGATGGAAAGCACTTCCAGACAAAATCAGATGTTTTCCAACATGCTGCCGTGCTGAGTTGGCAGATGTTCTGTCGCTTCAGCAGGGACCCTTTAAACAAAAGCTGTTGATGGCTCTCTGCGACGAGTGTAAGCTGCGCCAAGAGCTGCATTTCCTTGGAGCCATCTGGAAGATGGCTGAGGATTTGCTCGGCTGGAGCTGGCCTAGCACAAGAACACTGGGAAAGTGAAGGCACTAATTGAAACGAATACTTATGACCTAATAATAGCAACTGACCTCTCCCATTGACACGAGGGGAAGTGATGGTGATATTTGCATGTTTCCTGCAATGATTCAAATAAATACAGATAGTGCCACTCGATGATGATGAGAATAGTATCGTTTTGAAGGACCACATCACCCAATCATTGGAATCATCCACAGTAACTGGGACATTTTTCTGTTTAGTTTTAAAGATGCTTTGTGCACAAAATGCATTCCACCTTCAATATACTGGGGAAAAGTCTAGGCCAAAGAGATCTCAATAAATAATATCTTCTGTAGATTTACAGGCGTAAACGGTAAAACATGTTTTCTGTGATATATGTGAATGGACCCCTTAAAGAGTAATATTAATAGTCTATAATCAAATAAGGATCCACTGTGTTTGGATGAAATCAGTAGGCGTGAATAGTTGTCAAAATGTAATTGCATGGGAGTCTATTTATAATGTCACTTAGGATGTTGATTTAAGGATGGAGGCAGCTGGAAAAACTGTCTCGGGATCGTTCAGCCTCTCCACACCGTTGTATAACTGTACGTAACATTTTCTGCAGACGGAAACTTAAAAATTCTACCAAATTTCAAAATGTAATCACCATAGAGAACCAAGTCATGAATCCTTTAAAAATATGTGTGAATAGATGCAGATACTAAAAATGTATCTGCCATATCTGCAAAAAAAACCATTATAGTGCAACCGTAGTATCACATGAAATGAGATGTAGGCTGTGATGCAAACATAATGTGTGTATTTATTTCATGTCAAGTTGAGCATTCGAATTTGTGATTCAAGTCCACGTCCACGTAGTTCTTAGGTACTTTCAGCTGAAGTTTTTATCTTTGTGTGTGCCCCAGTTGCCCAATTAGCAAGTCAAACCTGGCAACAAAGCCATTTGTAAACTAGTCACGTTAGTCCTATAACCTCCCAAACTCACGGCGCTCACATTCGGAAGGTGATGACGCTAACCCATACCACCCACCGCTAGCTTTCGCACAGCCCTGAACCCTTGTTGACCTGGCTGGCATATCAGGGGTCAGGCAGAGATAGGACCTACCACGTTGTCCACCCCTTAATATGACCACTGGCTAAAGGCTGCCATGACAGACACCAGGCAGACAGCAAGCTGGCCAAGGAGTGTCTGTGGGTGCTGTATGTCCCTCTCTCTTTAAAGTTCAGAAGAATCAGCAGTGTTGCCGCCATCTACAAAGCAGTGAGAAGCTACAGCCCCCAGCTGCCTCCACTTCAGAGGGAGAGGGCATGTCAAAACAGCACATGGCTCTGCCCTAACAAAGTCACGCCTGCAAGTGGAGCACTCTCACAGGTCATCTGGAGTGACAGAATGGCTGCGGCCCTGGTGCTTTCCGCATTTCTGCTCTGTTTGGGCTGTTTTCTGAGGCAAAGGAGACACGACGGTCCGTTCTGTAAAGATCTGTATTCACATTTGTGTAACGCACTGTGTTTTGTGAAGTAACTCAAGTGTCCTTAATGAGCAGCCATTTTGGTGAGCTTGGAAGTGTTCCTCTCTCCAAATGAAATTTTTTGTAGAATTTCCAACTTGTGTAACTGTGAGGCAGACAGCTATATGGCCAAAGGTATGGGCATTCTGTTGTGAATATACTGCAGAATCTGGGATATTCCAAGTATGAATCTATAAAAACATTTCTATTACATGTCACTAATCAGTTGAAAGTTTTTTTTTTACATCCTGTTTCGTGGCAACAATAAGCCGGACTTTTAGTGTTAAGTCGACCTTTTTCATTCTTGTAAAATGGCTTTTTTGAACAACCTTGTCGTCACATGTGGTGCATTGTGGGCAGAAAAGCAACATAAAATGTCATTGACTACTAATTGTGTTTGCGCTAATGCTATGTCAAGCCAGACCCTGGCCTCCTTTGTCCAGTCTGTAGGCCATTTAGCTGCAGCAATGCACTTGGAAAGCAGCATAACAGGTGAATGGCCATGGTCTAATAGGACATCTGTGGAAAACACATTGCAGTCAATTAAGAGTCCACTGCTTCTAGTTGTGATGGCCATTAGACAGCCTCACCACCACAAGTGACTCTTCAGTGGCTTTTACTCTTCAGCTACGCGCTCCTATTTCATTCATGGTGTCCTCGAACTGCCCAGTCCCTCAAAGACTGACTTTTTGTCTAGTTTTGTCGTCCACTGAGCTTTTCTAGGTTATATTAAAATGCAGTTTTTCACTCAAGGATTTTATGTGACCCTGATGGTCAAATAGAACCTTGTTCACTTTTCCTCTCTTGTCCTCACATATTCGAACTCCCCCACTATATCACACAAAAGAGGCAGCGCTCTCCCCTCAAGAGGACATCCTTTAGAATCATTTCATGCACACAATGAGATAACATTTCATTTCCATAACATTTGTTCGACAAATGCATTTACTACATTTACTACATCTAGTCCTTCACAATGCCCAACCCTCTTACTCTCTCTCTCTTACACACACACACACACCCCTTAACTGACTCCTATAATTGGTACTACCCCTCATTTTGGAGTCATTTCAAATTGTGTGTAAAAACAAAACAAAATCTTGTGTAACTGCTTAGACAGCACGCCTAAGAGTTTTTCGAAATCAAACATCACACATGCCGCTGTGTCCTGGATCTTCCAGCAGGCTTATGTCCTAATGTTGGCGTCAGTGTGATCACAGTGATAGAAAGATGTGGCACTCCTTGTTTTGTGGCTCAGCGCCATTTCCTTAACCTACGCTGGGTGACAGTCACTCCACAGTTATCACTCGTTATTTTCCACGTTGCTTCAATGAACTAATCAGTCAAACGTTGCTCTTCTTCAAAGGTCAGGATATCATCTCCACATTCAGCCTTATTCCCAGTAACAGAAGTTATGGCAAAGCCTTCGATACAATTTTTTGGGATGTTGTAATGTGGAAGGCAGATGTTAGAAAACAATGATTCACACCTCCTGACAGCACAGTGTAATAAAGGGCTTATCTTTCTCTTCACAGTTTGTTATATGGCACTGTTAAATTGCGATTGTTCCTACTGCACGCTGTATTCACACCCTTTCATGTTTGAACTGTCACGCTCCAGCAGTTACTGTTTCTAAAGAAGCTACATCATCATGTATCAAATTTATAAAAAATAACTAGGGAAAGAAATAACTGCTCAAAACTCAGGTGTCAAAATAAATATTCACATTTTTGTGTGTTTTCATAGGCACTGACCCAGATCTTAGACTAAACCCAATCCTTAGCATGACACAGAGCCTATTTCTAACCCTAACACTAAAGGCTTCAAGACTTTTTATTGGTAGGATATGCTGTATGTACTTTGCACGTTGATTATCAGCAGTGGTGGAAAAAGTATAGAGATCCTGTAAAAATACTCCTTTACAAGTAAATATTACAAATAGTATTACAAATCTAAACTACAGGTACTTGATGTTTTAAGCAATAGGAATACATCATTTTATAAGATCATCATTTGTTTTCGTTTACATTTTACCCTAAACATTAACTAGTAGCTGTAAGATAAATATAATGTAGTAAAGAGTATTTTTGGCCCTGAAACTTAGCTTAAAATTTTTAATACTCATCAGAGGCATGTACCTCAAAATTGTTCTTTAGTGTATAATTTGAGTTGAGTAAATATATTTAGTTACATTCCACTTAATATCAGTGTCCTAAATGAAATAAGGATTTAACCGTCTGTGGTTGACAGTCTTTTGGATTCAAAGTGAACACTAAACACGACATCATTTTCAAGAGTTTTAATAATTTACTAAAAAAGAGTGTAAAAGTAACAGATCTCTCCCACTAAAGTGGATCTGTTTGATATTCAAAGTGATGACAGATGTAACAATTTTTTGCAAACTTGCCCTTGTCTGTACATTTGTGTACACTTAGTTGGCAATTTACCTCTTGGCTGTAATTAAATAAGTACTGTACTGTATACCGTATATCAAAAAAGCTCACAGCAAAAAAATACTTTGATATGAATCACTTGAAAATAAACCAACCAGCATGAAATGTACAGCTTTAAGAAATTCCCCCCAAAAAAACACAGCTGAAAAGTGTATATACAAACATGCTAGGAATCTAACAAAGAGCAGACTGAGTGAAGCTGAAGAGACAGGCCTTTCTAATGGTTTGCTTGACATCATTTAGGAGAGCCAATGAAATAAAGCATTCTTAAATATTTAATAACCTTGCAATGTTCAAATACCATTGTCTTCTATTGCCTATTTCAAGTTTTTTTAGCAGAAGAGGAACACTTTATAAATATAGAGTATACTGTATCTCCTGCATCAATTAGTTTAATTTAAACTCGTTAAATAAAAAGGTAAAATGTTCAATATCTGTAGAAAAAAAAACAACTAAAATGCATTTTTCTTTGATAAATGTTCATACTGTGTCCACTTCTAAAGAGATGGTTATGTCCATCACCCTTATCATTAAGTGCCTGCTTGGAAGAGGTAATATATATTTATGTATATACATATATATCAGATTCTATGACATAATTTGTATAAATATGGCATCTTTACAATTGCATTAAAATGACAATTTCTATTTCATATCCCAAGGCAATTAACAGTCAATTGGGAAAAAGGCCTTTCTCATTTTCTTGATTTTAAATATTAAAAATAAGTCTCAATTCTTTGTAAATGCATGTTTTACATTATAAACAACACTTGTGTCTTAACTGGTCAAATATTTACCAGCATGTTCATACCTACAACACTTTGGAAGGTGAAGAAAAAGTGCCATTATTAAATGCTCCCCCCCTTTGGAGTAAATGAAGATGTTTGCCCCTTTCAGAGTAAAGGTACGTTTCATCCACCGACTGCAAGTCCCAAGAAGCTCGATAGTGCAGTTCTATACAAAAAAATGTAAAAGCATCATTAATGTAACAAAGCCATGTGTTTGTGTTGTCATGCCATTTTGCTGGTTGTACAATATGGAGTTATGTAGCCGTGCACAGCAGTCCCTTTCCACAGTTGAGGGTGTCAAGAGAATCATACAGAGCTTCCACAGATGCTTCAAATGTCACTAAGAGGTGTAAGACATAATGCTGTTTTGACCAGGAGAAAGTTAACGTGATATGTCAGTAAAATGAGCATAGTTTGATATATCCATCGGTTTTCTTCCCACTCAGAAAGCACCGGAACTGGCAGAGAACCAGTTTTGAAGGTACAACCATTGCTGGGTTTGCAGGGTGTCGCGGTTAACAAGTACAAGTAAAAGTTATTGTTCAGAGCGTTTCACTCTTCTTATTCATTACATTCCAGGCGTGGGAGAGTCTGACTTGCCCCGTCCTTTAATTGGCCGTTCAATCCGTGTCTACCCGAAACAACAGAAGAGCTCTGGTGCTCTCTGGTGCCCAGAAGGAGGAAGCGTAGGCACAGAGGAAATGAAGGTAACCGTCAGTCCCCTACAGTTATCCTTGCAGTCTCACACAGCTAGAGCATGTTCAGGATGGCATTGTACATTTGGATCAGTACAGCCAAGTGGACAGGCAGGCAGGACTGGCGGTCTTGGGTGGCAGGGGTACATGTCAGCCAGGAGAGGGCGTTGTACTGCTCCAATACAAACCTGTTTGAAAAATATACAATTTTAGCAAATGACAATTTGTAAGATTTTCTGACTTCAATAAAGACTTTAAATGATTTATATTCAAACAGTTTATCCACTTAAGCTACCTTGATTTCCTTAACAATAATAATGTGCACTAAAATCATTTTTTCACACTCTTTTATATATGTATTAATATTGAATATATCTATTAACTATTGGCTAACAATTGATCACAATTTTTTAGCACAGAATGGCTTTTGAAAACATTAGATTTTAATAAATGTTTAATGATATATTTACCTTTAATAGATAATGAAAGATAAAAAGATAATGATAAAAAATAAATACGTTTTTGTAATGTTATCTGAAACCACAATCATCTCTTATCAGTTTAGTTATAACTAACAGAACAGATATTTTAATTAAATATATCTATATCAGCTACTTGAATAGGACCACTGACCACAGACTTTGAATGGTTACAGGCCATTTTGTACTCACCCTCAGTATCGGCTTTCACTAGCGGTTCTGTACAGCAGATGATAAAGAAATCTAAAGGGACAACATGTGGTATATATTTACCTGAGCACATCAGAGGTGATCTTTGAGTCTAAGGGGTGAGGGGTCCTCTTAGTCTTGTCTGTCACCAGCTCATCTGACTGGGCTATGGAGATGTGGTGGTGGAGGGAGGCCTGAAGTGAAAACACAAAAGGCACAATGTCAAATGTTGAAGCATGCTTGGCTACAGTGAGCAGCCTCTTTGATTTCCGCACAAATTGTTGATCTAATCAATATCTTATTATCGCGTTGCATCTCTGTATGTTTCTCTCTCAACTAAAATAAGCTTTACTGGCATTCTCTTTGTCTCTTTCGGGGGGGGGGGGGGGGGGGGGG
>JAVQJD010106476.1:0-26876 GCA_036023655.1 Nannoperca australis
CACACACACACACACACACACACACACACACACACACACACACACACACACACACACACACACACACACACACACAGGACTGAGCATAGATGGCATGGCAGAAAGAATAAAAGGAATGCCTCCAGGGTGACCCTTGACCTTTGGAATAGACTTTCCCCGGCCAGAGAGAGGGTGTTGACTTAGAAAATAAGGCACCATGAAGAGTCCTTCCTTCCCCCTTGAGCTGTTTCCTTCATGCCTTCCCCACTGCTTTCCTCAAACACTGTGTGTTTGATGACAACAGGGTCATTACAGGTCTGAGCTGAGAGAGACACGCGCACACACACACACACACACATACACATACACATACACATACATACATACACAAAACCGATGTTGATAGTGTTGTGTCCAGGAGTGAAGGTTGAAAATTGTGTGTGTGTGTGAGTGCAGACGGGTTACTCTGACTGTGTTGACTTCTAAGTATAGTAGCGACCTTGTGTGTGTGTGTGTGTGGAGTCAGACAGAGGTAATGATTAACCTTTCCAGACTGTGTTGCTGGCCCTGAGAGAAGCACCCAGTCGTCCCCTCCTCCCTTCGACCATGTCCAATTGTCTCAGCTAGCGTGGCGTCCACTCTTTTAAGACCACGGACCATTAAAATTCACAGGGGAGCTAGCAGTGTGTGTCCATTTGCCAAGTGTCCCTGTGCTATGGTTTAAATATTTTGCATTGCACAAAGGGCTTTATTTAATCAGATATTTACAGCCCCCCATGTCGCAGACCATAAGCTGATCATCCATTAAATACCTAGAAAACATGGGAGCAGTACGCTGTTTTTGTTTGCACATTGTTTCTAATGGCTAACATCCACATTAGCTCTCACCAGCTGCTTCTTGCACTTTCTTACATTGCAAAAAAAAGCTTTTAACAAGGCCTGTTATCATTATTATCATCCATAAACATGACGCACTCCACTCTAATCTGCTCCAGTATCTTTCAGCAACGACACATCAACATTTTAACTCTCAGCTGTGTTTTTGCTTCATAGTGGAGCAGCAGGGGAAGTCTTTTTATTTTATGGATGGGGGGGGGGGTATATATGTGTGGGCCCTGTGGCGGAAAACCAGACTGGGACAGACAGACCAGCAACAGACAACTGACTGGAGCAGAACAGAAAGGACCGGAGTGACAGATGGCCCCAGGCTGCCAGCTAGCCCCGCTTATCTCCAGCGAGGAGAAGCCCGAGACAAACGGGCTGAAAGGGTGCAGAGCAGACGGGCAGGTGGGGGCGGCAGACAGATAGACGGACTAATGCTTCGATAGGCAGACGTCCAGAAAGCAGACAGGCATGCAGACAGATGTACAGACAGAGACTACAGACAGCTCTGTAAGTGTTCATGGGCTGGAGCAGATGGAAACTCAGCGCTCCAAGGACAGACGGACTTGGGGCAGACACTCTGACGACACTGTCTGACACACACACACACACACACACACACACACACACACACACACACACACACAACCACACACACAAACCTATGTGAGAAGCACCTGAAATAGTGTCAGACCGTAACATGAGCAGCGTGACCAGAAGACACCTCGCATGCAAACGCACACAAACACACACGACGCGTTAAAAATTAAAATGCAGTTAAATGAGCCTTGCACTCAGAACCAGGTGTGTTGTTACGAGGCCACTCACATTAGTGTGTGTGTGTGTGTGTGTGTGTGTGTTCAGTGCAGCATTACTCATGAGGTGTAAGCTCATCTGCTTTCAGGACAAGCTGTGAACATAGTCTTCACAAGGCTGCGAGACACACAGATAGCCTGCGCCCCGTCTCGCTTTCTCTCTGATGACCTACTGAACAGAAAGCTTGAAAGACATGGACATTTACCAGTCAGGGAGGGGTCTAATGAAAGAGGCTTTATATCGAGTTGCATTGTGGGAAGTAGGACCCAACCCATGTTGGGGACTAAAAGTCTGACTATCTTGTCTGAATATTGACGTTAACCGTTCTAGCTTTACTAGCTGACCCTTTCTGGCCCATCACATTTTTCTCTGTTGTTTTTCTGTCTCTCTTCAGCCCTTTGCTTTTATCCTTCCCTAGCTTTTCTCTCCCCCGTGGTTCTCACTTGCTACCAGTCTGAGTTTCAGAGAGGAGAGGAGGGAGGGGAAGCTGGGCATTTAGTGTAGTCCTGAATAGTAGGGTGTTTTCAGGCTGCAATGACAGGCTCAGACAGGCAGCCGCTCTAATGACCTCTGACGCCAGGCCCTGTCTCTCTCAGCAATAACAAAACATACACAGGGCCCCACAGGTGAGCTCCACCAGCAGGCCCTTTGTCAGCTGTTACGAAAGTCCAACGCATCCTCCTTATCAACTCCGGCTGTTCCTGTACGTACATGTAAAACAGACCGGAGAGCAAAGCTTGGCCAGGATCGCAGACTCTGTCTGACATCAGCCTGAGACACAAAGGACACTTTCTGTCTCTTATCTGCAAGATAAATGCTACCCCCCCCCCAATTTAGTCTAAGGTAGATAGCTGGGTACTTAGTTCCCCCCAGCACCCCATGAGGAGGGATTTACGATAAACTCCCCGAGGCTTGACTCTGACCAACTTCAAAGAACACAGCCCCTCTTGTTTTATGGAAGGCATGCTTTCAGTTTTGCTCCCCCCGGCCCCCTCCCCTTCTCTATGTTTCTGTCTCTCCTCTCCCAGTGTTGTCTTTTTCTTCCCTTTTTTCCCCTCCTCCTCCCTGCATCTAATGAAGGCTAATGACAGGCCGCGGTGAGTCCGCTCGGGCCGGCAGAGATCCTGCCGCATTAACATTGCAGTTTGTCTCAGACGGGACCTTCCAAATTACCGGTTACATTCACAGCTACCGCCAGATGAAACGAGGAAGGGAGGGGGGAGGCTGGGGTTGGATGGGAAAGACGGGGGCAACTGAAATTGCTCTGAGAGGGGCTCTTGTTAATTTTTCCCCTCACATATATTTCCCTTCTTCAAGCTTTCTTAACCCTTGAATGTGTGTTTCGTCGAGGCTGGATTTGAGTGTTTGTGTGTGGGTGTGTGTCAGAGAGAGGAAGTATAAAAGATTGTTGCGCAGCTGATAGAAGTCGCAGCCATTAGGTGACGACTCTAAAAGCACAAGAGGCGCCTGGGAGAGGAAGCAAAGTTGCAAAAGTAACAGTCAAAATATGTGAAAAGCATTCCTTCTCCTCCCCCACCCCGCCCCCTCTGTCTTTCCTCTCTCTGTCTCCCTCTATTTCCCTTGCGCCTGACTGGCTCCCACTTCTCTAGCTGGGAGTAGCTGGGAGCCAGATTTCTGTGGAATTGAGATATGAAGGGGGAGAGGGATGGCGCTGGAGGCACGCTAAAGGGAGACGGGAGAGAGGGAGAAGGGGGGAGGGTTGGAAACTGGAGCGTGGCCAGTGCTACACTTCTTTTACGCTCAGGGGAAACTTTAGACCGGAGAGGCCTAGCTTGTCAACGATTCAGACACCAGGGTCTGAGAGTTAACGGCCTGCCTTGCTCGTCAGCTAAACCACCACGTGCTCCTCTGTAGATTTAAGTGTTGATGTTGCTCGGTTACAGCTATGTCGTGTCTTTCGAGCAAGAATTGAAAGACTAAGAGTTTAGAATTTCCTCCAGCAGGACGAAGCATGTTGCTGCTGCGAGATGATCAGGACGGTCGGCTGACGTCACTACATTGTTGGCCACGGCGCTACAAAAATACAGCGAGCCAGACAGAAGATAAGCATTTAATGCCTAGACAAATATTGTACCGCGTGTGGTCACTTGCCTGACAGTGTCTCTGAGTTGCTTCTCTTGTCTGAGGTCCAGGAATTCCAACATGGGTTTTCCTGTCTGGCCAAAATTGAGGATGACAGTTTAATTTTGGCTCTTGACTAAAGCAAATCCTCCATTTCCCAAAACAGGGATGAGGAAGAAGTAACGATGTTTGAGACGTTTTGTTTTGCCATTGCTTTATATTTGAAAGCCTCATGCGCACGTTTTCCTCCTCTCCTCTCTTTCTCTTTCCTCTTTGATATCTGTATTTTACCGTCTGATGTTTCAGTGTCTTCATATCTTTACTGTGCACCTTCCCAGAGGTCTAACCATCTCCTCCACTCTCTGTTTCCTTCAGATTCCCTGGCGTTGCAGGAGTCTGGCGATCGGGCCCATTGGTGCGTTGTGGCATACTGGGAGGAGAAGACACGTGTCGGGCGCCTCTACTCAGTCCAGGAGCCCTCTCTGGACATCTTCTACGATCTACCTCAGGGGAACGGCTTCTGCCTGGGCCAGCTCTGCTCTGACAACAAGTCCCAGCTGGTACAGATGGTGCGGGCCAAGATTGGCTACGGCATCCAGCTGACGCGTGAGCCAGACGGGGTGTGGGTCTACAACCGCAGCTGCTACCCCATCTTCATTAAGTCGGCCACACTGGACAACCCGGACTCGCGCACGCTGCTGGTGCACAAGGTGTTCCCCGGTTTCTCCATCAAAGCTTTTGACTATGACAAGGCCGGCAACCTGCAGAGGCCGAACGACCACGAGTTCACGCAGCAGCCTCGCACGGGCTTCACGGTGCAGATAAGCTTTGTGAAAGGCTGGGGACAGTGCTACACCAGACAGTTCATCAGTAGCTGCCCGTGCTGGTTGGAAGTCATTTTCAACAACCGATAGCAGCAGCCTTCCTCTTCTTCACCTTCACAAACGGACTACGCCCACTTTCCTTTTTTTGTTCCAGAGGTTTAAACAGAGAAAAAAAAGTTTTAAAAGAAGAAGAAGAAGAAGAAGAAACTATAAAATTCTGACGGACATTGTTTAATAAATGACTAAGATTTAATTAAATAAAATAAGAAGCGAAAAATGTATTTTATGTTATATATAAATATATTATTAATTGTAAATATGAAGACGTTTTATATGCATCATTATTTATGTATTGTGCAATGTGTTGATGAGAAAAAGAAAATAAGATGCACTTTGCTTAATATAAATGCAAAACAAAGAAATGCCAAAATAAAAAATAAAAAAATACAAATAACATTTCACGTCCAGAATATGTTTCATCTTGGGGTGTGTGGTGGTGTCATTCAGTTTAGTTTTTTTTGGGGGGGGGACATAATCCACATTGGATTGTTTGAATAAATCCATGTTTAAATTCTCTAAAACTGTTCAAATTTAGTTTTGGTGAAGAACA
Organism: Nannoperca australis; assembly: GCA_036023655.1. Classification (NCBI taxonomy): domain Eukaryota; kingdom Metazoa; phylum Chordata; class Actinopteri; order Centrarchiformes; family Percichthyidae; genus Nannoperca; species Nannoperca australis. Next base: position 5,194 of record JAVQJD010106476.1, read on the forward strand.
TTTTGTCTCTTCATTATTGCCAAAGTCAACATTAGCTTAACTTCGTGTCACTGAAGGAATTTGATGTCGTGTTGTGGATCGTAAAAGCATTTCCCTTCGAGACAAAGTGAGTCAGACTGTGACAGTCATAACTCATTGTCCCCGTCCTTACAGGCTCATTACGCCTGGTCTGTTTTTTCTGAGTTATTTCGGGACGAATGTCCCTCTTCCTCTGTCATTAACCGGCTGATGACATCACGGCTAGGAAGCAGTAATGACAAATTTCAAGAACCAATAAAGTCAACAGAGGGTCCGGCTTCCTGGAGGTGCCTGTTTATTTGGATGGGCGATAAAACAAAGGAATGTAACGTATCAAACAGTCACACAAATAATTCAGTACCACACCTGAGGAAGTGAACACGTACTAGAAAATTACAACTTCATTTAGACATCTTAGCAATCGGAGGAACGGTCTGAGTATGGGATTAGAGACGGTGCCCTACTTATGACCTATTGTATTTCTAAAAACAAGACAACTAAATAGATTTCCTTCTAACAAAACCTTTCTGTGTGTGTGTGTGTGTGTACACATGCATGCGTTTGAATGTGTCTGTCTGGGTCTCGTCCTGCTGCTAGTCAGATGGGTGTCTGTGAAGAGGATTACTACTGTAAGCCTGCTTTACCCACACACACTGTCTCAAAGACCTACATTCACAAGACCCACTTTCCACGCCATCCAACCCCCACCCTCCGCTCTGTTCAGCAGCGCTTTGAAAAACCTTGAATTTTATTTAGAATACAAGAGACAAAACAACATAATTAGTGACAGTGACTAAGTGGTGGAGGTAGGACTGAAAGGGAGCATGCATGTGTACTTCCTCCCTGTCCTTTTAACCATTTTCTTTTTAAATAAAAGAGTTGAATAGCAAAGAAAACCTTTAGAAAAGATATTGCCCAGCACAATTCAGATTGTGTATTGCTCGTTTATGTCAGTAATCACCAAATCACTGAAAAAAAGATATGTAAAACTTGAAATATACTATTGACACATAATATAATTCAGACAAAGAAGAAGAAACATAAATCCACACTGATAAACATGGCAGCCAATATCTGTGGCTGACCGCTCAAAGTCAACATGAGTAAACGCTTGTCCAATGATACATATTTATATTCTTTCCCCTCTGTTTTATTTATGACTGTGCCAGGTACATAGATTACTGTCTATATCTTTGTATTTACTATAAAACCCAGAAAGAAAACTTTAGGGATAAAGTATGCCAAAACCTATTAGAATGCAGCCCACCAGGGAGGCAGGGCCACATGGTGAGACTCTGTTCCTTGACGTCCTGCACTTTAAACTCATGGCTGTCTGCATGCCCTCGCAACAATAATCCCGAACCCTGCTAATACATCTAAAGCGGCTCGAAGCTTTGTGTGTGTGTGTGTGTGTGTAAGAGATAGAGAGAGAGAGAGGGGAATGGCCTTATATCCATGACTTCCCTCAGACAGGGTGACCCTGATTCTGCCCAGCAATGATTCCATTAAAACTATTACAGATTTCAGCAGCATCTCTAGTCAGCATGTACCTGCACATTAAATATGAAAGCTGTTTTCGTGAGCAGCTTTTAAGAAAACACTTGAGTGTTTCATAAGCTGGTTCCAGTATTATTAGACTTAAAATGTTTAAACTGGACTATTTTTAGGTGAAGAAAATATTATACATGTCTGGCTCTGGCTGGCGTAAAGAAGACCTTGACACACAGTTTTGACTGTCATTTACAGAAAGTATGATTCAAGTAAAATATGAAAAATCCAAGTAAGGAAAAAACACCTTTGGTGGGTGAAGTATTTCTGAAATCCTGGCGTACAGTCCTTCTCCTCCGCCCCTTAAATGCAGTAGTATGTTTTTCTCAAAAACGAAGGCTCCCTTGTGATTTAAACTAACTATCGTTGTCATTTAATAAAGATATATAATAATATTCTTTGTCACAAAACAGACGCATTTATTGTGGAGTCTATTTATTTTAATTCAGTTTCTTTAAAACTGGGGAAACAGCGCCCCTCTGGATGGTAACGGCTGGTACATGTTAGTCAGTTTAAGTGGTGAAAAAGGGTATAACAATGCAATATTCGAGTCTACCGATGCAAAGCAGCCAGCTGAAGTTTCCATCCCTTAATAAAAAAAATGCAGCTATCAAAAAACTGTAGAAACACCATGTAAACTATTAATGGGCAGGTCTCTGGGCAAGAAACTGTGAGACATGAACACTGAGACAGCCGCTCTCAGGCCTCACACACCAAACAACAAGTCAGTTGAACCGCAGTTAAAGTTAGCTAACGTGTTAGCAGTTAGCTTGATCTCCAGTGTTGCTATCGGCTCGTGTTTTTTGTAAGGCTCGTTAAATAACTGGCGGAGAACAGATACCGGGAGCTCTCTCAACAACCAAACAAAATGCGATGTTCAATAAAGAACAACAACAACAACAACAACAACAACCAAACAAAATGTATCACAGAAGCAAGTGCAGTGGGACGTGACTATCACCTGGATAATTGACCTATCACCTCCCTGACAGACAGAAAACAGAGAAAGGGCTTCATCATCAAGTAACGTGAGTCCAACACCCCCTCCCTCTCTTTGCGCGCGCGTGTGTGTGTGTGTGTGTGTGTGTGTGTGTATGTGTGTATGTCTGTCTGTCTTTGCTTGCTTGCTGCTTTACTGGTGGTTAAATATGTGTATTTAACTACTTGCTGTCTGGCTGCTGTATGGAGGGTGTTTGAGCAGGGAGTTTGTTTTGGGATTTTACTGGCTGTTCGGTCACCTGTTGTCTGTATATAGTTGCCAGTGCAGATGGTCTGGTCGATGCTTGTGAGATTTTTGTCCATCATTGGTATTGTATATTACACAAGTAGCTTTAATAAGTAACTACAACATGAATCTATGAATCATAGACTCATAGATTACTTAAGATAATGTTTTATTTATTTATTTGTTCCTAGCTACAGTGTTTGTTCATCCTTAAAGGATTATAGGATGTATTCAAATCTGTGTTAATGCAAGACTCACTTGACTTGCCAGTGAATTTTGAATTTGAAACTACATTGTAGGAGATAGTGAACAGAAATCCTTGTTTGGTTAAAGTTCAGAAAAAGCTCATTTGAGGCTTCAGCAGTCCCAAAGTTAAGGCCCTGATTTACTCAAACAGACAGAGACATGGACACGCACATAGTTCTGTTTATACTTTATCGTCGTCTTGTATTTGTGAATGTGTTCACACGCGTAGTATGCTTTATAGTCTTTACAGTCTCTTAAGTATGACATTTTCTCTTTGTGTTGTTATTCCTCCGCTGCTTCTTAAAGGAAACATTAAGAGACCATTGAGATAACATAAAGAGGTAATTTAGTACTGAAAAGACTGTATATGGAGAGAGGGATGGTTACAGCAGCCAATAACTCTTTCAATGTCCATCATATAAGAACGTGACTATTGCGTCAAAATAAACCTGAATGTTTTCGAACCTATCCTTTAAACACAAAACTTGTCATGTGGACAGAAATGCCACATTTGTTCCACTGTCTTATTCCACAATATAATGAAATACTATTAGCCTCCATGCTGGAGAGTCCTCTGTAAGAGTCAAACCAGCATGCGGTTTGTCTGTGGTTAACACACCCATGCAGTCTATAGAACGTTGCCCGCTGTGCATGTGTGTGTTTTTATGTATATTTATATGTCTGTGTGTGTGTGTGTGTGTGTGTGTGTACAGACCTGGGGGGTTGGGAGGTTGTGGTCTGTAGGTGGGGCCTTACAAACCCATCTAGGTGGGGTTAGTGGGGGTTGCTTCGGGTTGCTGTTCTTTGTGTGTGAATGTGTCCTGACCTTTTCATGTCAGGAATATTTTTTTTCTAATTAGAATGTCTCCTGACATTGAATCAGATCTAAACATCCTCTTGGTTGTTTAAATCATGTGTTGTAGATTTGTCTGGATTGTGAGTCATCGTAAGCTACATTATTGTTTGAGACATCCTATATATGCAGCGTATATATATATAGATCAAAGGATTCTGTATGCCTTGTCCCTGCATTTGCTTGCTGTGTGCCATAAATTATTTGCTCGCCTGTGTGTTTATGTGTGGTCATGTGTATGTTTGCCCGTGTATTCCTGCACATGTGCCTGCATGCATGCATGCACGCGGGGATGCGACACAAAGTCCTCGTCTGTGCCGGTAGACACAAAGCCAGACCCCCCTCCCTTTTTCCTCTTCCCCGGGGTGGGAGATAAGACAGTCTGTCTATCTGCCTGCTCCCAGCAGGAGGGGGGCTGGGGCCCGGGATGGGAGGTTATGGAGGTGGTGGGGCGGGGAGGGGACAGTCTAGCCGTGTTCACAGGCTGGATGTGTTTGTTGGGGGTTTAAAGAAGGGGACAGTCACTTCTGGCAGTCTTATGCTTATTTAGCCCCGGCATGGCCTGCAGTCAGGTTTTTCCTAACTTCAATGAATCACAGAAAAAAAAATCACACACACACACTCTCACACTCCGTGGCTAAAATGTACGCGTGCCTTTGATCTCTGCTACAAATAACAGGCCCTCTTATTTCAAAGTTTTTATAGGTACACAGTCTGCACTGAGGTCAAGTAAAAGATGTAGATGTTATATTAACCACTGTAACCAAAATTAGCTGACAGTGGCAGGAGTACAGCTCGCCGATCATCCTTAGAAAAAACTTTCAAGTCCAGCGTTTTCCATGTGAGGAATTTTGAGCCAATATTGATCTGTTTCTTGGAACAGTCACGCACGAGACTGCCGGTCTGTGCCGTGTTTGCAGTCGTAATTAGAGTTTGTGAGTTTAGATGCCAGTGCTCATTCGTCTCCATGCCAACTGCTAGTGTGCCACCGTCACGTGTTTGCACATAGAGCGTAGAAAAGCGACATGAGAACATGTATGCAGCATCCTTAATAAGTTTTATTTTTTTTTAAGTTTGTTTTGCTGCACTACACCATATTTGTCAGTTGTTGGAGCCAGAATAACAAATAACAACAAATGAACAGGAAGAAGGCCTCATTTTAAAACCAGTCAAATAACAGAAAGGGCATGAAATCACCTCAGTACAAGTTCTTGTTGCTTTTGTAAGTTCTTCCAACAGGCGAGTTAAGTTCATCACCCTTCAATTTGGCACTTTTTAAATAGTTTTATCAGTGTTAGTGCAGATGCTCTATTGGTATTGTTATTATTAGAATTCCATGCGTTTTTGGGTTCAGGGAGAAGTGGTGATGTTCTTTCTTTAACTCGATGTGACTGCCGTACTTTTGGTGCAAGATTTACATAAAAATAGTGCTGCAGCTAATGGTTTGCTTTCATTGTCCATTAATCTACTGATCTTTTTCTCAATTAATCGTTTGAAGAAAATCGTGGAACAACGCCCACCACAGTTTCCCGAAGGCTAAGACGTCTTCAGTCAGACAGTTCAAACCCCAGAAATATTCCGTTCATTATCACTAAAGACAAAGAAAAGCAGCAAATGCACTTTGCTTGAAAACAGGCTTGATCGACCAATCGATTCAGCTTTTCGTTCAGATCAGTTTGAAAGTGTGACTGAAGTCTGAAGAGCTCTGAAGCTCAAATAGGTAAGCATCCCCACCCGACTCAATAATTGATTGATTGTGATTTTTATTTTATTTTTTATCAGAAGCTGTCTCTTTCTTTTATGAATGAAAGCGAGTGAATCTTTATTTTAAGGGATGTCTTGTTAACTGATATTCCAGTCTTTTGATGATGAAATACTTTCCCTCTGTAGATCTATTTGATTAAAAAGATGATTGTTTTTTTTTGCCATATTCTTCCATAGACACACTTATTTTATATATTATACCCTCAACTCCCTTTCCCCCCCAATTACTTTACACAAGAAGAGCCATTTCCTTGCCTTCCTCTTGATTATGAATTATACTCTCCTCTGTTCTATTCATTTTGAAAGGGACGAAGCAGCTTGTGGAGACGAGATGACTCTCAAATACGAGGCTGTAGGCACGGCAATGCACACGGGGCAGAATGCCTGGGAGATACCCTAATCCCATTCACACACACGAGCACACAGATATGTGTACCAACACTGATGTTGTGAATTGGACCGTCCCTGTGAAAGTACGTAACGTCCTGTTGGAGTATCACAGAAGAACCGTGCAAAATGTGGCCCCTCGTGAGCAGCTGATTGGGGACCTGGCCCGCCGTCTGTAACGGCATTCCTTCCAGCAGGAGGGTACCAGACAAGGTGAAAGGGCTGAACCACCGCACCGCTGCTGCTCCCCTCACAGTTTGGTGTGAGGTGACAAACGCCTCCATGTGTATTACAGCATTTCTGGCATTTTACAACCAGGTTAGCACTACAGCGGCAACACAAACCACAGCCACAGCCTAAACCCTCAAGTTGTGTTGTATTTTTCGATTGACAAAGAGTTTGCGACGAAGACAAAAGGAAGAAGTGGAGGGGGGGTGTTATAATTCGAGATGTGTGTTTTGAGTTAGAAGTTGATTTAACATTTGGAGACCTATTGGGTTGTTGGTCCCTTTTTGTTTACGTGTGTGCTTGTTCTGCGTGTGATGCGGACTTTGTAAGATTCCTGTGTGGACTGGAGTTAATGAGGGCTGTGGAATGTGAGTGGAGGGTAATCATGGCAGACCTACAGGAGTAACCAGATACCGACTGCCAGACTTCAGAGGAGCGGGAATCCCTCCACGCCGACACACCAACTCCTGCAGGAGACACTTTGGCTGGGACCGAAAAAGCTCCCCCTCCTTTAACCCAAACCCTGGCCCTTAGTGTCCATCCTCCCGCCCCCACTCCAAAAATCACATTTTTGTCAGCTTGTCCTTGTTTGTGTGGTGTGTTTACTGCCCCTAAAGTTCACATGTGGTTGCACTGATACTGCTCTCAAGCTGAAACCCTTAGTCAATTAATTAATCAGTCACTTGAAAGATAAACAGTCTACAACTATTTAGAAAATGATTAATTGTTAGTTATTTTTCAAGTAAAATACCAGCAGTCACTAGTTGCACGTAAAGAATTTTAGGAAGTTTAGGCCAAATGATAATCAGTTAATGTAGGAAATAATCAGCATGATTGCTACACACACACACACACACACACACACACACAGAGACAAACACACGATGCAAAGGCAATGTTTGATCTTTATCATATTTGGTGGATGAGAGAGAGAGAGAGAATGTGTTTAAGTGTGTATACTTAAAGCATACTCATACACATATGTGCATGGGTGTGTGCAGACACACACAGACACTCACACACACACACACATTGTAGTTTGGACTCTTTCCACTGTCTCGTACAGTGAACCCTGGGGCCTTGTTATGTGAAAAACAAGATCAAAGCAGTAGTGCTGATCCAGGCAGGAGAAAGACACAAAGAGAAGGACATACAAAGAGAGAGAAAAGAGACAACTCTAACTTATAGCTTTTACTCTAATTATCTCCTCGCTCACTGCCAAAAGTGCCAAAGTACAAGTACAGAAACTGCTATTCATCCTTAAAACTCGACTGAGAGCTTCGTAAAGATTCAGCTTCTCTTATGCTACTGACTCAGTCATCATCTACTTGGCCTTCAGTAACAATACTGACTTGCCTCTGAGGTTTCTGGGCATGAAGACGGGTTTTTGAGTTTTAGCTTTCTGCCTTCGAAACCCAAAATTGAGTTGAATGGATTTTCTTTTGTGGCGCTCACATTACTGACGGTTAACATTGCAAAAGCAACATTTCTTTCCAGAGACTGTGTCCTTGATGCTCTGGACAATCCACAGACCTCGCTGTGATTAGTTTTTATTTAAACTACTGTTTTACTAAAAGAAAAACATTTTCCTTAGAAAACTGTTAGAGATTTCTGTAGATTATCCAAAGTAACAAGAACACAGTTTTTTTTGTTGTAAAAAGTGATTGCTGTTGAATTTTTGAATGGTTAAATATTTAGATGCTTTGATTATGAAATGAATGAGATTCCATTCAACTCCATTGTATTTGGGCGGAGGCAGTAATCTTAGAGACAGATTTCTCAAAAACCTGGGCAAATAAAAAAATGGCTGCATACTGCTGATATGATAAAACAGATTATATATTTTTTAAAGTGAGGTTTGTGTTCTATTTGAGGACTAGACATTTACTCATTCACATCTACAGATATCCTTTTTGAATGGCGTGAGCGCCCGTATAACACTGGCTCGAATAGAAAAGATCGTATGAAGAGGGGGCCTGACGGAGCACTCGATTGACACAAAGACAAAATCTTCATCAACTCAGCCTCTATGCTCCTGTCTCCTTATATATTTTTTCAGCTTCACCTCCCAACCCTGTGCCCTTTTCTGTCTGAGTGGTCTCTTCCTGTTGCCTTTTTCTAAGCACGGGCCAACAACGCTGACGTACTTCCACATCGTACTGGGCGAACTGTTCTCTCCAAACAAACAGACTGGGGCTGATAGAGACGCACTGGCAGCACAAAGATCAAGATAGTGAGGAAAAGAAATTACCACCAGGGAGAGACTATTTGTTAAAATAAGACACCGGAGAAAGACAAAGTTCTGAGACTGTTTGATTTAGTTGTGCTGTGTGCGCTTTGCTACACAGACAGTAGATAGGGATATTGTGGTAGATATTAAGCAGAGTAATCAGCAGCTTAAATAGATATTTTCACCCATTGTATAGCTTTAAATTACAAATTAATAAGTGCTTTACTGCAAGTTTTGCACTGATAGAGGAGCAGGAAAAAAAATCTTCTGCTGGTAGATTTTCTTAGAATTTAAAAATCATTGTCCTTTTGATCATTGTTCAAGATAAGTGTGGCTGAATCTGAAGCTGTTTTCACAAAGTTCACAGAAAAAGTAGCCTCAAACTTCCCTCCCTATTGCGCGATGATGTGTGCCTGAGAAAATGTTTTTCATTCCAGCTTTCTGCCGCTGTTACTCACTGCAAGATCTCACGTTTCAGGAAAGCAGACAGTTTTATCTGAAAGCCAAATAAGATAAATACATGGGGTCTACTGTTAAAAAGCAAAACCTTAAGGCAATCAAATGGTGTTTTACAGTGACTGAAGTACTGAAATATGTCTATCCTAGAAGAAGGATGCAGAGAGGTATCAAGACTTGGATTGGCTGGATCTTCTGATCATAAAGCTCCATTTAGGAGTAGTTTTTATATCAACATTCAATCAAATAACTCCCTGTTTTTGATGTAAATCACTTGCACTGTGTAGGAAAACCACAGAGATGAAATCTGAGCTTCGGAGACGTTGGAATTCACCTTTGACTGCTTCCACTCTTTGAGCTAAGCTAGGCTAAACGTGTCTCCGACAACTGAGACGATATTGATATCGATCCTCTCGTCCAACTCCCAGTAAGACGGCAAACAAGCAGCGCCCTGTCAGTGTTCCTTCAAGAAAATCAATGGCTTAATTTCTCACTTGACTAATAGGTGAAAATGACGAGTCCAACAGGTGTCTGACGGAGGTACATGATGTTAACATAATGTGTCCACATCACATGAACTGTGTTGATCTGTGATGAGTTGTGCGCGTCCTTGTTGAGCTGTAATAAGCGATGGCAATTCTTTAGTTCTAAGAAATATGTGACAGTGGTTCTTGACCTTGTTGCAGGTGGCAGGGGAGGGAAATACAGGAGGAGAGGATGTTTGATATAATGGAACTTATTCTGTGCCATGTTAGCATGGACTAGAAGATTTACTGATTTAGGTTACATAAAATAGACGTTTGAAGAGTCAGAGCAACTGGCCAGTACTGAAGTGAAAACCCCCCAATTCATTTTGCAGCCTCTTTATAGAGCCCTGTTCACACATACAGGCCCAGGTTGGAAGGCTGTCTCTCGCCTCTCACAATCCTGAAGCTTGTGGGTGTCTTTTTTAATACTGAGCACACTGAGCATTTACACTCTCAACAGTTATTTTCTGCCGCTGCCACGATAGCGGCGCTCTACCTCTATTATTGGATGGATCGCCATGAAAGTTCAAACGTGAGACGTGAGACCAGAGGATGAATCCTACAGTCTTTACTGATCCCCTGACTCTTCATCTTGACCCACCAGCCGGTCATAGTTTTCACTTAGAAATATCTCAACCTCTATCAGGTGCACTGGCACAAAATGTTGTTGTTGTTGTTGATATTCATGGTTTCCAGATGATGAATCCTAGTGAACCCTTGACTTTTCCTCACATTTGTGCATTTGTGTGAAATGTCTTAACAACTATTGGATGGATTGCCATGAAATGTGGTAGCGATGTTCATGTCCCCTCTCAGGTGATCCCCTGAGGTCTCCAGTGGCGTCATTATCATCAGTTCTTCCAGACACTTTGCTTGTTAGCAAACACACTAAACTAAGATGAGTAACACGGTAAAAAATAATACTTGTTAGCTTTGCCATTGTGAGCATTTTAGCATTTAGCAGCCTTAGAGAACTGAAAGTCACGGGTGCTCATTAAAGTTATATAATAAAAAATAAGCAAGCCATTGATAGCGATGAGCAGGTTAATCTATTTAGTACTTTTTACATAGTTGATAGTTGAAGTATTTTCTTCCATTTGCCTATAGGAATCAAAATGAGCACGATTGGTCGTCTCCAGGTGGCACTGCTTTCATAATTACAACTATCTATAATCTAGTGGAGAGAGAAAAGGGAGAAGTAGCGCAAGAACAGAACGATTAAATCTATTTGTCACGGACACAGAAACACTGCGATAGTAAGAGCATAATAAGAGCTGGTTGTGAACGAACCTCTGAAACCGATGACGTCTCAAACGCAGAGCATGAAAACTTAAACAGCAGAGGCAGACATGGGGTGATTAGTGAGCGGTGTTGGTGAGAACACACTGACTTTACCGGGCCGCTCTTGGCTCGATTCAGTCCCTCACGCACACGCAGACGCACAAATGCACGCACAGAAAATCTGTTCGAGTAATTAAATCCCCCTTTATTAGCAGAGGAATTTGTCCACGGGTCCAGAGTCTATCTGGGCAGTGTGAAGCCTTATCAAATATTTGGCAGCACACCAGACAGAGCTTCTTTGATTGTGACCATGTGGAGAGCTGAAGGGAAGAAAAGCCAGTTGGATGGATGGATGGATGGAGGGGGGACGTGCAGGGACCTCCAAACAGAAACAAGCTTGTTCTCAACCCCCACCTGCGTACACATGTCTCTCATGCACGAGCACAACACCCTTGGGGACTGTGATGTTCATCAGAAGTTATTACAGTGATTAGAGCAGTGGACACAAAAGGCACATAGACACAGTTTCTTTAAGCTATACGGTCAAAACATGCACAGACTTCCATCAGAGCAGAAAAACACTTTTGTCAGCTGTTTGGAGTATGAAAGGAAATAAAGCAAAGGACGCAACACCAGCATTTTGAATAATTATGAATCTATGTAATAAGTTAAACAGATATTGCCGTGAAGTATTAGTTTGACATGTTAGCATGCAGGGATGTCAGATGTTTTGAATGCATTTTAATAAGTCAGTGTTCTGGGAAGCGGCTGTTTATAACCTTCCATTTCCATCCAACTATTTAGTGTAAACGTTCTCCAAGTGTAGTATAAATAAAAACACGACAAATCATAACTAGAAACTGTTTAATTCGAAGTTGTTTGTTTGCTAAATCTTGTCTAATGCTTTTAAAGTGTACTTACACAAACCAGAATTATTCATCATCAATCAGATCCTTAACTTAGGTCCAAGTCAAAGCTGGATTATGCAGAAACTAAACCAAAATGGATATCAGAGAGGGGGATACAGCTCTGCTGTTGCTAAGCAACTGCATGCCTCAAAGTCCGTGGAATTTAAACATGGGAAGGAATCCAACTTTCCTGGGGACTGATTTCAACGTTGCACCTATCTTAGAGGTGTCCTGGACATAAGAGCGGAAGCCCGCCTGAACGTGTGTGTGTGTGTGTGTGTGTGTGTGTGTGTGTGTGTGTGTGTGTGTGTGTGTGTGTTTTTTGTGTGAGAAAGAAAGAGAGAAAGAAAATCCCACTGCAGCTCTGAAACGTGAGGGAGAGAAGGCCAAATGTAGCGAGGCCATGTGTTCATGTGTCTGTGTGTGATTGGTTGCTCACATGTGTGTGTGTGTGTGTGTGTTACTCTATGAGCTGGACAAAGACTAGCGGCCTTATTACCACTGCAACACTCCAACTGGTGTAGAAGTGAAAAAAAAAACTGAAGACTTGTCACAGTTACGACTTGATTAAAGCAAACTCTTCACATAGACGGCCCCTGGACGGCGGTGCTTAGATGCCCCCCCAGCTGGTTTAGCTTTATAAGTGCTTGTGTGTTGATCTGATTAGTAATGGGCAAAACTGGGCTGGAATTTGCTTTTTGTGCATGTGGGACTTGTGTTGCCTCCTCCTCAGGGGTGTTTTATATACATGAACCCATTTTTACCACTGAATCCTCAAGCTGAAATTATGATCCATAAAATATGAAGCTGCAGCCAGGAGATGGTTAGCTTAGCTTAGCATGAAGACTGGAAATGGAAATGGTAAGCACGGCTCTGTCCAAAGGTAAAATAATCTTGATGACAAGCAGAGACTGCATGAAAGCACCGTGCCAGGCCAAGAAATAGTCCCCATAACACAGCAAATTATTGTCATTCCCCTTCAGTGTTTGTACTCATTGTACAAAAGAGATATAATATGTTAATTTGTGAGCTTTAAGGTGTTGGTAGGCAGATGGGTTTTAACCTTTTAGCACAGAACTACATAGTAACAACAAATATTTGTCTTCAATTCAGTTAAAATCAGAAAATGTGTCTTTTTCGGTAAAACGTGTCAGCAAAGTGATCTCTCTCGTGGATTTATGGCAATTCTGTGTCCTACCAGCTGAGCCGCACACGAATCCCCCACCATTTACTGTGGCATGCTGAGCTCTTACAGAACCAGTGTACTGTTGGTGGAGCTGAAAAGCACATCCAGTTCACAACATTGCTTTTACTCACCCAGTCAATTAGGCTGCCATCCAGCCATCCAGGCAGGTCTTCTTTTTTTGGGGGGGAAGGTTTCAAATGGGTGTTTGGGTGAGCATTAGGTATGAGATTTGAAGAAGATTACCAAGGGCCAGAAAGCTGCCCTGGGGCTTCATGTGCTGCTGCTGTCCCTGCTGCATTAGTGTTGCAAAGATGTAGTGTGTCACTCTCTCTCCCTCTTTCTGTCTCTGTCTCTCTCTCTCTCATCCGCTAAGTGGATCAGACATTGGAAAACATGACTGCAGGGGCTTGCAGTGATATCTAGGTCTCCTCTTTGGTGATATTTAACCATTTGTGGTTTGCTTGGCCGCGACAACATCACATCTGCACCTCTCTTCGCTTTGCCTTTGACCGTCCCTCACAGAGGATTCCCTCTGTGTGTCTGCAGTGAACTCTGGGGAAGTAGTTTGGTATTGCTGGCCCAGAACAGGACATCTGGCCTAATTATTCATGCTACTAATATCCTCATCTAGCCAGGGAGACTACAGAAGATTGCAATGGCAAAGCTCTGTGCCTTGGGAAGAGGTTGAGTCTGGGGTGAAATGTGCGCTGCTCGTTCAGAGGCTCTTCTCTGGTTAGGTATGTTGTGGTGTAAGTTAATAAAGGTGTGGCATTATGACGCATGTCATTTGTAGCTTTGTTGTTGTGATCACAGGGTGTGTGTGCGGCATCTGTTATGGAAATGGAAACTCACTGCCTGCTCAGCACCAAACAGCAGACACAGTGGAGCATTTATCAGCTGGAGAGACATACATTTCCCCCAGGAGTTGGTAGAGACCAAAACGTGTTGAGGGAGAGTGACTATTGGACTTACGGCCATCAGGTCACCACCCTTAGAATTTCTATAAACTATAAGCTGTGCAGAACCAAGGCAACCAATTTAGCGTAGACAAAAGCAGAGCCGTCAAGTCGGGTTCTGACTGTGCAGGATGTAACCGAGGCACCCACACAGGAAGTGGCGGATATAATTTACCTGTCCTGCAGCCTTCAGATAAGATGACTGTGGGGATTTAATCAACTGAAGGTGATGGGTCTCACACAGCATACAAACAGCTGTGGATGACAGATACCCCTCTACCACAGAACAGACTCAGCCTCACCGGCGTTATTGCCTTAATCGCACACTGATGTGTACGCAGTCGCGTCTAGCAGTAGAAGAATTGATATGAGGGAAGCACTGATGTGATTTCGGAGAGCTGTATGTGGGAGCATCTCTGCTTAGTAAAGCGGTTTTTCACAGCTTTGGTTTGCGTGTCTTACTGTCTGTGCTGCTGAGGCTGGGTTTGAATAGTTGGAGGAGCAAAAGCTGTGTTTATGCCAAAACGACACTGATTGGTACCTTCACTCGCCTCTGGTGTTCTCCCCACTCATTTTAGCACAAAGGATGTCAAGAGGAGCCGTGAAATTACCAGAAAGGTGCAGATGGGGAATCGCTACCACTTTACCGGCGCAAAAGTGTTTTCACTCTATCTGTTCTTATTTGAGAAAGAGAAAAGAAGTGGCATTTCTTGGAGCCTTATCTGTACATGAAGAGTATCGAAAGACGACACAGTGTTTGCCTCTTGCATCATGTGAAACCCTAACGAAATGTGCTAACACTGATGAAAACAAACGGGGAAATCAGTCGCATAGTCAACACGAAATCCAATATGTGTCGACTGTGCCAGCTAACCCACAACTGAACCCTGAGTGTGACAGAGTGTGAGAGACAAGAGAGAAGGAGGAAGGGGAGGAAGAGGTGGTGTGGGAGCGACAGAAAAAGCCTGGTGAGAAATGAAATGGGGTGTGTGTGTGTGTGCGCGCGCGTGCGTGCGTGTGTGTGTGCGTGTGTGTGTGTGTGTGTGTGTGTGTGTCACCTCCCCTCTCTGCACCGCAACTTGTGAGGGCGACAGCCTGTGAGAGAACAGGAAGCAGAGGAGACTGTGGAGGGGTGTGTGTGTGTGTGTGTGTGTGTCTAAGAGATGAGTGGGCAGTCTAGCAGCTAGCTGAGCAGACTAGCACTCTGTTCTATTATTAGGATCAATATTTTGTATCTCAAGAAGTAACCTTTAGGGAAATATAAACCCCATTTTAATTTTAAAAAAAAAGTAATTATGTGGTTAAAGTAAAGTCTTCAGTTGAATTTTCCATTAACAAGAGTATATTCTTTACATAAAGATGTGGTTTTTGTTTTATCTTTAGAAAGCCCTATTCCTGAGCGTCTTTCCTTTTTAAACCACGGCTGACATGACCAAATTGATTGGGTGATGGGTACAGTACATGTTGTGTTTGAAAATCTAATATTAATTCTCTGAAGCACCTGGTTGTTCCCTGTTGGACCAAATTACTTTTTTTACTGAGGGGCCAAACTAAACTTCCCTTCCTGGTTAAATATTAAAAGCAAACATGTGCCTTTGAAGGAAGTGGGCCACTGAACCACTATTCTCTACACTATTGTTTCTACAAATAAAAAAGCTGTGTTCTTTAAAGTAAAATCCTGGAGATAATGATTCACTTTTTTGTTAAAGGATGTTGGATATAAAACAATACAGAACTTTCATTCAAAAAGCATTTGTATTCACAAAGGCCCGTGTGGTCTGATCCAACAGAAGAGCTGCTGTAGCTGTAATTGCTGTAGAAGTTAATGTTGGTTCTGATAGAAAGGCGTCCGAACGCACAGTGCATCACAGTTTCTTGCTGGATCAGTCAGGGCGCCCATGCTGACCCCTGTCCACCGCCGGAAGCGCCTGCGAAGGGCGCGTGAGCATCAGAACTGGACTGGAGAACCTCGTCTGATGAAGATGAACAGCAGCAGTCAGGGCTGAGTTAACTGAACATTTTAAGCCACAACAAGAAATAAGTTTCGGCCACACAAGAAGGCATCCTCTGAGTGTGTTCAATGCTCGACGCTGCTCTCAGCCCTCCCTCCAGGGCGTCTGGGAGGACGCAGTGGAGCCTGTTCACACATTACACTGCCAAGATTATTGACTAGAAGCTAAATGCTGGTGTCTGTTGCTGAGATGTCTAGATGCCAGCAGTGATGGGGGGGGGGGGGGGATGAGCAAATGAGCAGTGGCCTGACCCATACTGGAGTTTTGAGTCCAATACGAATATTGATATCTGAGAGCTTCTTACATAAACACATACCGTGATTTCTGCAGGGTTTGATTTTTTTTTTAAGACCTTTTTTAATTGCGCATAAAATAGCATTTAATAGCTGTTTCACAATTATACCGCCATGTGTGAAAGTATGATGGAATACCAGGAGAGACGATATGGCTTAGAAGTATTTATTGTATTACTTTTTCCCCCGCATTACTTCCCACGATTCATTCTTTAAGTTCATTTGAAGTTTTTGCTAAAATCAACACCTCAGGCAATGAGCTTCCTGCTACTGTGGCTACCAGTAGTGACAGTCTTTGCTTCAGTTCTGATGGTGCTGACGGAAACGATTGAACAGAACAAACAACTATAGCTAACAGAAAACATTTTTGTGAATGAAATGTAAGACTTACCCTCTAAGGCCTTGAACTCATCATCATCATGTTAATCAAACAATTTTGATAATGATCTGTTAAATTTGTTTATTTTAAAGAATATGTACTGTACTGAGCGGGAAATATCTTAAAGTTGAAAAATAGACTTTTGGTGAATAAAATATAAGAGCGACACTGTTTTCTATATGGAAAATATTTCTGTAGAGCAATTTCTTGTAACTAATCAGCTGACATACAAAGACAGATATATCTGCGTTAAGCTAATATTGGCCTGGCCAATTCATCAGTCCGGCTCTAATTAGCAGCACCAACTTAGATACATTTTTATTTTGTTTCATTTTTATTTTTTTTTGAAAATTATGTGTATGTAACTGTTTTCTTCACATGTAGTGGAGGGTTATCCGTGGAATATAGACCTGAAGGTAAAATCCACCATAAAACAATGTGTGGTGGACAGAGAACTGCGATTCTGTATTTATGACCTGCCCCCCACCAGCAGACAGGATACCGAGCGCAGCTGGCAACCAAGTGTTGTTGTTGTGTGTGTGCGTGTGTGCGTGCGCACATGGTGGCTGCATCTAATGTAGCCCCTGTTGTACACTCATGGCACCATGATTCAATTATATTGAGCCAGTGCTTTGCCTGAATATTAATCTAGGGGCCCAAACCTAATTTGTCTGGCGATGGGGGACACAAACCCATCTGGCTGTATGGTAAGTGTGACTCTGTTTGTGTGTGTGTGTGTTTGAGTGTGTGTGTGTTTGAGTGTGTGTGTGTTTGAGTGTGTGTGTGTGTGGGTGTGGATGTAGATGTTGTCTGTCTATTGTGAGACACAGAGGGACCTGTCACCCTGCTCTGAGGAAGACAGATCAGTTTGTAGGAGGAAGACAATCACTGGCCACACACACACACACACACACACACACACACACACACACACACACATAAACACCCCAGAGACAGCAGGGGGAAAAATGAAGAATGGAGAAAAGCAATGACGATTTTTCAATGGGAAATATATAAAACAGTCATGACAAGCTGTTTTAAAATATGTAGATATAGTAAGAAATGTCTGCTCCCTGTGGGCAGAAAAGACTGTTAGCATTTTTATTTGGGTATAGATGCTGTAAATCACAATAAACAATGAACACATCCACTCTAAATGTGAATTTCAACCTTTATTTTCTGCCGTTCTTGCCTTAAATTGAACAAAAATTCAAATTTCTTTCACATACCTGAGTAATCTTGTGAATGGCACATCCATATTCAGCGCGGTGACAATATAACACTCTTACAGGCTCAGGCAGTGGAAGCATACAGCTGTAGTGCGTTAGCTGCAGATCTACAACCCCCCTGAGGTCAAGTGGGAACCCCTGCGCACCCCCCAGCCTCATCCTTGTCACGTTGCCCACGGTCCTCTGGGACGTGAGCAGCGCCCCGGGGCACGAACGCAACCTCTCCTTGACCTCCCAGTGTGCGAGTGACCTTCCTCTGACGTGTAAGGTTAGTTTTTATACTGGTGCAGAGGTCAAAGGCAGGGGCTGAGAGGAAAGAGGCTGAATAGAAAGATGGGGGAGGAGAAAGGGTTGGAATAGAGGAGATAGGGGAGAGAGTTGGGACAAGGAGCAGAGTGCAAAGTGTGTGTGTGTTTGTGTGTGAGAGAGAGTGTGAGACAGATGACGGGGGGGGGTGGGTTGAGGAAGTTAACAGTTCATCCAGCATGTCTCGCACGTTCTGCTTCAGTTTTTTCTTTTTTTTTTTTTTTTGCTTTTCTTGCTTTGCTCGTCAACAGGAAGCCCGCAAGGCAGAAGAGGGGTGATAATGCAAGGAGACAGACAGAAACACACCGCACTCACACACACACTCTAACACACACACACACACGCGAACACAGGCTTGAACGTTCATATTGCAAGGAAGGTGTCCATGGCTTTTTGCATATGCAGGGAGAGTGTTGCGGTTTTGTCTTCTTGAGTTTGCGAGGGTGATAGGAGCATGCTTGTGAAGAGGTGTCTCGGGTGGATGAACAGACGGAGGTGAACATCAACCAACCGACTGAGGATGTTTCTAGTTGTCTCTCTTTCTCCGTCATGTCCGTCTCTCTCTTTCATCAAGGGAACACATTCTCCCTCATGTTAACGTTGCACACTCACACACACTCATAAATTCGCACAAAGCAGCATCTCCAAACTCATCACCAACGTCGTAAACACCCCCCCCCCATTAGTCTGAATTTTTTTCTTTCAAATTTTCATCTGATGGGAAATGCTTGTGCTCCATCGTGGCACTCTGTGATTTATATTTGGGTGTATTTGATATAAGCTTCTCACCCAAAGTTTAAAAGTCTTAATTCATATAAAAGGAAAGTTTAAGCTTGGCAAAATCGTTTAAATCTTTGTGTCCATTTGAAGAAACATACATCATTTTAAAACATTAAAACGTGAAATTCTTAATAATTTATTTAATGGACCAGACTTGTATTGGAGGTTTAACCCCATTAACTCAATCATGCATGAAAATCAACTTGCAGGCATTTGAATTCTCCTCTGCTACTACTACTCCTCCATTACTCTGCCACTTGTTTTCTCAATTCAAAACATTATTTGGTTTCTAAAACTTTATAAGACAGTGAAAAATGTCCACTGCAATTTACTTGAGTGCACAGGAATGTCTTTTGTCCGTCCAAATCCCCCAAATTCTGAGTAAAAAATTATATAAAACAGTGAAAAGCAGCAAATCCTCACATTGGAGAAGCTGTAAACGGAGAACGGTTGGCACTTTTTCCTGAAAATGTACGTGAATTGATTATGAAAATGCCCACAGGTTCATTTTGTTGATTTGACTAATCAACTAATCATTTCAGCTCTGAACAATTAGTCGCCTCCTGATTGTCAAATGCCAAAAAGCACTGCATTCATCAGTCCAGAAGACAAACAAAAAGCAAACGTGAAGGCGCACATGATTGGAAAAGCTGCTATTCAGAGCCTCCTTGAACACAACAGCAGGGAGGGTTTTAAAAATGGTGATTGTAACTCTTACTAAAGTTAAGGATGGGGTTCCTTATCTCGAGCAAACGGTGCAAGCTGATTTTCATCGTCTAAAAATGCAAACCAGTAGCTGCCTGAAATGTAGGAGATCAGCCTAAAAACTCAATAATTGCTTTCTGAAATGGTCGGCAGCGACGTAAAAGTAAATATATTTTATAGTTAATGGGCTTAAACCACCAGTATTTTTTCAAAGAAACACAAATAGTGGCACTTGATTTACCTGCTTCTGCCTCTGGCATCTGGATTTTGATTTAAGGTCACCTCTCAGTCAAGTTGCTTTAAAAGGTTTCTAAAAACACACTCAAGTACACCTCAGCCTCTGTTCGTCAGCCCGCAGGTTAGGATATGTGTGTTGACACGGATAGATCAGCCAAGCCTGTGGCTCAGAGGGCAGAGCAGGTTTTTACACCTGTATGTTAATTCTGACACGTTGATGTTTCCCTTGGCTCCGAGCTGTGTGTTAAGACAAACTAGAGTTTAATTACCGGCCAGGCAGTCACTCCCCGCACACGTTAGATTGCACTGTAAACACACGCAGGAGGAGAAGGTGGATTAAAGTACCACATGGATGAAAGTAAGCAGCTCTAACTTTGTGGCTCTCTCCTCCTCTGACTCATCGAAATAATTTGTGTCCAACGTGTCTACAATTATTTGCTTTCCATTTCTTCACCTTCTATTCATCGGCATCCCGTCATTCCCTGTCCTTCTGCCTCCTTCTTTTTTTTCACCCCCCCCCGCCCCATCTCATCACATCACATTCCTTGATCTTTGTGTTAAAATGCGAATGTGTAACGTGTGTGCTTCATAAATTATTTAGATAGCATAAGCCGTGATGAGAAGCCAAAACACTCGAGGAAGATGTAAGCCACAATGGCCGTGTTCTACAGTGACATATCAATAACCTAATCAATCTGTCTGGGAGAGGCACAAATTGATGATTAGCAATCAAGTCCAATGATGTCTAACTTTAACTAGCACAGCATGTATCAATTATACACAAATCAGATTTTCTTTTAAATCAAGTCTATCTGATTGTCTGAAGGGTTTGTCAATAATTTTAGTTGAAATGTTTTTCATATTTGTGATCAAGGTAAGGTGCAGTTGAAATCAATCCATTTAAAAGACAAAAGTCAGCGAGTTTTCCGAGGCAATTACAAACTAATTGGTCTGTCCTGGGTGCAACACTTCGACGCGATCTATTTGTGCATTGGTGTTCTTATTATGGGATGAACGCCTTGTGAGCAAACCACAAGAAAAACAAATCAAAACCTGCCCCGAGCGACTTGCTGCTTTTGTCCCCTTGTGATCCTTTCTCATTAACTTCCTGGGATTTTGTGCACTTTATTTTATAAGTGCTACCGTTTCTACCGCAGCCATTTAAAAAAAAAAATCATAATTTTGGGGGGTGGGGGGGGTGGGGTGAATAAACTTGAGTCGCAGAGTTTTAAGCAAGTTGACAGGAAAAACACAGAGAAAGACTGGGGAGTCGAACCGGGTTCTCTTCACTGGAGAGGTGAGAAGCCGATCACCTTGAGTGAGATGGGAAATATGCCGTTACCAAGACAACTTGCATCTAAACACCTACCGCTGCTGGGAAGAGAAACAGGCATTACCATCACGACACCGCAACACTTTTCCAAATGGCAGTGCCGTACTTTGTTTCTATGAGTTTGTATTACACACACACACACACACACACACACACCACCGATTCACAAACACTTCAGACGCTCGTGCATGTCTTTTTTGTGTTTAGTGTTTTGGGCATTCAGAGCTGGAGCCTCGAGTCAGTTCTTCTGAGAAGTGTGTCGTAGTTGCGCTGACACCGAATAATGCCGCCATTGTTGCATCCGGTGCCAGTGTCTCAGAGACAGGCTTCGCGACCGCCTGAATGGGACAATGAATGGTCCTTTGTCTGTGGGCCTTGTGTCTGAAGTGCAGCCATGGAGGCTCTGAGACGAACACACTCACACACACACACACACACACACACACACACACACACACACACACACACACACTCACTCTGTTGTAACATCCACTCATCTACTTGATACTTGTGGTAGGGTAGAGGGCAGACTGAAACAATACATCTGTCTTTCATACAGATTACATTAAGTGAAGCATTTACCGGCATATACACAC